>JAENRP010000272.1:22303-49439 GCA_024741835.1 Diplocarpon mali
ACCCTCTTTTCTCTTCTTACCTTTATAACTTTAGGTACTAACCTTACTTACACTTATTATTTATTTACAAATAGGGATTAGTATTCTTAGCTTATAAAAGCCTTATATCTTTGCTAATAGTAGCAAAGGGCTGCTACTTAAGTTAATTAGGATATATATAAAGACCTAGAAGTAGAGGATCTTATAATATAAATTATATAATTAAATAAGGACTAAGAAAGGGGTATATATAAGACTACTATTATACTTAAAGATAGCGCGCAATACTAACTACCTATTCTACCCTTAACTAGTGAATTGTCCTAGTTCTCGTCTTCGGAGAGCCCGCTTATAGTACTTCCTCCCTCTTGTTTTTAGGTCTTCCCTTAGGCCTATTCTTGTATTATCTCCCCTCTGTCTTATATTAGATTCAATGTTTGCTAAGGCGCGGCTTAGCTGCATTAGGTTATGCTTATATAAGGTTCCTATCTACTTATTAGTAATAATTTCCTCCTTTAAGCGAGTCGCTTAACTTAGATTAATCTTTACTATAATTGAGTTTAAAAAGTCAGTAACTCCTAGTTTCCCTTTGATTTTAAAAAGATTATATTATTCTACTAGGCAGTACGCCTCCTACTACTCCTGGATCTACTACTAAGTATTAGTTCTCTTAGTCTTACCTTAGCGTAGTATATCGTAGTATTAGAGCCTTATCTAAGACTGAATAGCCTTATTAAAAGGCGTAATATCACGCTTTAAAATAGATACTAGGCCTTAGAGTAAGAGTTACTAATTTATTAAAATGGAATGCAGGTCGTTAGCAGTAGTTCTAGTTATAAGAGTATCTCTATTAGGTATTAAAGAGGAGAGCTTCTTAGCTTGGATTTATACTTAAGCTATTACAAAAGCTAAGAGCGTTCTATCGACGGTCTTAGAGACCTATTCTAAAAGTAGCTTATAGTATTTGCGTTAGGTCTTCTAAGTCTCCTTACGTATATAGTACTCCTTTATTAGGATTTTATATTCATCTTTAATATCCTTATAAGAAGCTTATAGAGAAGGAGCCTTTGACAGGTCTCTTAAGGGAAAGCGGGCGTAAATATGTTCGGATAGAGTCGCTATATACTCTTTATACGACCTTACGTATACTACGCAGAGGTTAGCTATTTCTAATTCCTTAAGCTCTTATATAAAGGGAGCTTAAGGCTCAGTCTCTATAATTAATTTAAATAGGAGTCTCAGATCGGCAAAAATAGTAATATTATAAAGCTTTATAAAGAATATATATTTACTAAACTACTTTACTTAAAAGGCAGAAGTATTAAAGCAAGGCTCGAAGATGCTTAAAGAGTTAGATATATTAAATAGAGTCTAGTGAAAAGGTTAGGTATATAGATGAAGTTTGCAAATGAGGTTCGATTAGAAGATAGAGATTTGTTAATTGAAAATAAAGGTCCTTTAAGTTATTATAAGTATTCGAAAAGTCGATTAAGAGCTTAAAGGGCCCTTTAGCCAATTGCATATAAAGAGAAAGCATATTAAAGTGCTTATAGGGCTTATAACTATAGTGCGGTCGGCTAAAGGGCCTTTATTAGGTCGCTTAAAAGGCTCGCAGAAGTAGGAGAAGATGATTGATTATATTATTATCTAGTATATATATAGTAAGGAGACTTCGGAAAGAAAAGGGAGAGTCTATGACTCAGCAGGAGTCACGTAAAGGGTCTCCAGAATAAGTGGAGACTCTGCCCATTCTGCACGACAATAAGACCAGATATCGCCTTTATTACTAAGCAACTTAATCAAAACTTAAAGGATCCGACGATTCGATATAAGAATGCAGTTAAGCGACTTAAAAGGTACCTTTAATTGATAATTATATAAAAGGTAAGATATAAACTAACGAAATATATAAGCGCAAAGCTTAAGGTATATACCGATTCTAACTAAGCAAATATAAAAGGTTGGAAAAGTATATCTAAAAGCGTAGTAGTACTATATAGTAGACCTATATTATAAAGAAGTAGGAAGCAGAAATTAGTAGCTACTATAAGCACTAAGGCCGAATATATATTAATATTATCAAATTGTAAATAAGGATTATAAATCGCTTAAGTTTTAAAAGATATAAGTTTCGCTAAGTATATCAAATAAGATAGGAACTATATTAATCTTTAAGTAGATTATATAAAAGCGATTGCACTTATAAAGAATCTATACTTATAGAAGCGATTGAAATATATTAATATTATCTATTACTTTATCTGCGACCTTATTATAAAGAATAAGTTATTAATCACCTATATCTTAACCGATCAAATAGTAGTAGATGGATTTATAAAGCTATTAAAGATAGTTGCAAAGTTTAAAGCATTTAAAGATATACTAAGGTTATAGAAGATAGTAGGGGCTTAATAGGCTTAAGGACGACTCCTAGGCCCGCCTTACGAGTTAGGTTATATAGTCTTATAAAGGAAAGTTTTTTAAATCGACTCCTAGGCCTAGATTGCAAGTTAAATTATATAATCTTATAAAGGAACGCTTTTAGGAAAATTGACTCTTAATCCTGCCTTATAAGTAGAGTTTAGTAATTTCAATAGAGGTTGCTATTAATTGATTATTTTTAATTTAAAGAGATACTTAAGAGTTAGATTAGCGCAAAAGGATAGTTGTTATTTTCCTAACTATAAGTCAATTGGAGTAAGGTCTAAGTAAGGGTATTAAGATAGGTGATATAGCTATTACTTTAATATATTATCATATAACCCTACTACTTAATCAATAGGATATTAATACATATATAGCTATAAGGAAGAAAGGGGTAACCTTCCTTCCCTAACTCTTACTAATATATCGACCATCGACTTCTAGAAGTTTCTATTACCTACTGCGCCGACTCACTTAAGCTCAATAGGCTTAAGCAATTAGCTTAAGATTAAAACCTTTTATATAGCTTTACTTCAATAGAAATAGGATTCGTTTAAAGCCTAGCTAACCTTTGTTTATTTACTTATATTAAGCGTAGAATTAAATTGCTATTATATATTATGAATATTGCTATAGCTATAAAAATAATTACTTAATTAGATTGGTTCTTTATAAATATTTAAAAACGTTTTAATATTAAAGATCTAAGGGTAATTTATAAGATCCTTAGCATCTGCGTTATAAGGAACCGCTCTACTTAAGAACTCTAGTTAGACTAAAAGCAGTATATTAAGAAGATCCTAAATTAAATAAGACTCTTTACTTATACTTCCAACTTTAAGTTAAAGCGTACTCTAATCGAAAGAAAGTATAATAAGTTAAAGCCTATTAATAAAAATAAGTAAAGAGGAGATTTGAAGAAGTACTAATAGGATATTAAAGCAATTATATATACTATAGTATATATAAGATTAGATATCGCCTTTATTATTAGGCAACTTAATCAGAACTTAAAGGATTTAACGATTTAATATAAAAATGTAGTTAAGCGACTTAGAAGATACCTTTAATTAATAATTATATAAAAGGTTAGATATAGACTAACGAAATATATAAGCGCAAAGCTTAAGGTATATACTAATTCTAATTAGGCAAATATAAAAGGTTAGAAAAGTATATTTAAAAGCGTAGTAGTACTATATAGTAGACCTATATTATAAGGAAGTAGGAAGTAGAAATCAATAGCTACTATAAGTACTAAGGCTAAATATATATTAATATTATTAAATTGCAAATAAGGATTATAGATCGCCTAAGTTTTAAAAGATATAAGTTTTATTAAGTATATTAGATAAAATAGAAACTATATTAATCTTTAAGTAGATAATATAAAGGCAATTATATTTATAAAGAATCTATACTTATATAATCGATTAAAATATATTAATATTACTTACTACTTTATCTATAATCTTATTATGAAAAATAAGTTATTAATTACTTATATCCTAATTAATCGAATAGTAGTAAATGGATTTATAAAGCTATTAAAGATAGTTATAAAGTTTAAAGCATTTAAAGATATACTAAAGTTATAAAAGATAATAAGGGCTTAGTAGGCTTAAGGACGACTCTTAGGCCTACCTTGCGAGTTAGGTCACGTAGTCTTATAAAGGAAAGTTTTTAAATTGACTCTTAGGCCTAGACCGCAAGTTAAGTTATATAGTCTTATAAAAGAACGCTTTTAGGAAAATTGACTCTTAATCCTACCTTATAAGTAGAGTTTAATAATTTTAATCGAAGTTGTTATTAATTGATTATTTTTAATTTAAAGAGATACTTAAGAGTTAGATTAGCGTAAAAGGATAGTCGTTATTTTTCCTAATTATAGGTTAATTAAAGTAAGGTCTAAGTAAGGGTATTAAAATAGGTAATATAGCTATTACTTTAATATATTATTATATAATCCTACTACTTAATCAATAGGATATTAATACGTATATAGCTATAAGGAAGAAAGGGGTAACCTTCCTTTCCTAACTCTTACTAATATATCGACCATCGACCTTTAGAAGCCTCCTTTACCTATTGCGCCGACTTACTTAAGCTCAATAGTAAGGTCTAAGTAAGGGTATTAAGATAGGTGATATAGCTATTACTCTAATATATTATCATATGACCCTATTGCTTAATCAATAGGATATTAATATATATATAGCTATAGGAAAGAAAGGGGTAACCTTCCTTCCTTAACTCTTATTAATGTATCGACCATCGACCTTTAAAAGCCTCCTTTACCTACTGCGCCGACTTACTGAAGCTTAATAGAATTCTATATAATTAACCTTTATCTTTTACTATATATTGAAGATCTAGTCTTTAACTTTTATATCTTCTTTATTTAAGAAAGGGTTTAGATCTTTGATTTTTATTAAGCGGACCCGACGATTAGGTTTAAGGGTTTAACTCTATCCTTTGAAATTAAAGGTATTAGAGTAGGATTCCCTTTCGATAGGCTGTTTAGGCTAGGCGGTAGGAGGATCTCTATAGGGATTTTTAAAGAGAGGTCTGCTTTATAAAGTAGAGGTAGTTGGCTAGCTAGCTAAGCTCGTATATTATTATTCTTCTATTAAGTTCCTCTAATATGCGCTAGTCTCTTAGGTCGTTCTAAGCTCTTTTTATAGTTATATAGTTATAGGTATAGTCGCTTCTTCTATTCTTTAAATATAATTATAAAAACTCTAAACTATCGAATCTTATTATTTAATATATTAATAATAGTATTTTATAAGGCGTTCCTCTACTACTAGTTGATCCTTATATATAATAGATCTTTTGCCTACTTTAGTTTAAAACCTTAGTAATATAAAGAAGTCGTTTCTTTTAACTTTTATATTAATATAAGAGATAAGTTGGCTTAAGGCTTCTTATTTACAGGAGGTCGATATATCTTTTATATTATATAAGGTTCGTTTTAAAGAGGAGGTTAATTAAGGCTTGCTAGTAGAGTCGGCTGGTATAAGGGATTCGTTGTCTATAGGGTTTTAAAGGGTATCCTTTTTAATTAAGAGGTTGCTTAATTTAAAAGGTATTAGCGTTATTATTTTAAAATTGATTTTCCTAAAGTAAAAGGTCCTTTTATAACGTTTTCGTCCTATTAAGGGCTATAGTTAGGAAATGCCTTAACTTATAGATTTTATAATTTCTTTTAAAGTCAGCCGAGAGCTATTAACTATCGATAGTTGTTTTAGCTAAGTCTATTAGCTCTTCTTTCGATTCTTAAGTTTAAGAAGGGACCGAACGTCGAGGACGTTCTTTAAGTTGCTTTTATATATTATAGGAGTCGGTCGGAAGAAGGGTCTTTAAAGGAGTATTAGTCTTTTACTAAGTATATTATATCGCCTTATAAGGCTAGAAGGAGTATAAACTTTAAATTATATAATAGTAGAAGTAAAGTATAAGTCGATAAAGTTATTAAGATTAAAGCTGCTAAATCGTATAGAATTTAAAGCTAAAGAGTATATATAAAGTAAGAGGCCTTCCTTTTAATATACTCTCCTTAACCTAAGACTTCTAGAAGTCGGTTTCTATTAGTAAGTCATATTCTATCTATTAAAGGAAAGGTATAGTAAAGGTATAGCGTATCTATTATATCAGTCTATTACGCCTTTATTTATACTACTATCTCTACTGCACCTGCTTTGATAGTTCCGTGCTTTTGTCGCGCTGTGACATATGCTATACAATTAGTATTATTATATTAATCAGATTTAAAGATCTTATAAAGATCGGCTTTGAAAATGTAAGTACTTTTATTATAAATATTATTTAAATTATTAAAAGTGGATTTAAATTCAAATAACCTATTATTATTATTAAATATTGAGCTTAAGTAAGTCGGCGCAGTAGGTAAGGGAAACTTCTAAAGGTCGATGGTCGATATATTAGTAAGAGTTAGGGAAGGAAGGTTACCCCTTTCTTCCCTATAGCTATATATATATTAATATCCTACTAAGTAAGCAGTAGGGTTATATAATAATATATTAGAGTAATAGCTATATTACCTATTTTAATACCCTTACTTAGACCTTACTCCAATTGACCTATAGTCGGGAAAATAATAATTATCCTTTTACGCTAATCTAACTCTTAAGTATCTCTTTAAATTAAAAATAATCAATTAATAGTAACCTTTATTAAAATCACCAAACTCTACTTATAAGATAGGACTAAAAGTTAATTTTCCTAAAAGCATTTATTTATAAGACTATATGACTTAACTCGCGGTCTAGGCCTAGGAGTCGATCTAAAAACTTTCCTTTATAAGATTATATAACCTAACTCGCAGGGTAGGCCTAGGAGTTGTCCTTAAGCCTATTAAGCCCTTACTATCTTTTATAACCCTAGTATATCTTTAAATACTTCGAATTTTATAACTTTCTTTAATAGCTTTGTAAATCTATTTGCTACTATTCGATCGGTTAGGATATAGGTAATTGATAACTTATTCTTTATAATAAGGTTATAGATAAAGTAGTAAGTAATATCGATATATTTCGATCGCTTATATAAGTATAGATTCTTTATAAGTGCAATCGCCCTTATATTATTTACTTAAAGATTAATATAATTCCTATCTTATCTAATATACTTAGCGAAATCTATATCTTTTAAAACTTAGGCGATCTATAATCTTTATTTGCAATTTAATAATATTAATATATATTTAGCCTTAGTACTTATAGTAGCTATTGATTTCTACTTCCTACTTTCCTATAATATAGGTCTACTATATAGTACTACTATACTTTTAAATATACTTTTCCAATCTTTTATATTTGCCTAGTCGGAATTAGTATATACCTTAAGCTTTGCACTTATATATTTCATTAGTCTATATCTTACCTTTTATATAATTATCGATCGAAGGTACCTTTTAAATTACTTAACTGCGTTCTTATATTAAATCGTTAGATCCTTTAGGTTTTAACTAAGTTGCTTAATAATAAAGGCGATATCTAGTCTTATATATACTATAGTATATATAATTGCTCTAATATCCTATTAGTACTTTTTTAAATCTCCTCTTTGCTTATTTTCATTAATAGGCTCTGACTTATTATACTTTCCTTTAATTAAAGTACGCTTTGGCTTAAAGTTAAAAGTATAAGTAGAAAGTCCTATTTAGTCTAGGATCTTCTTAATATACTACTCTTAGTTTAACTAGAGTTCTTAAGTAAAGCGGTTCCTTATAATACAAATGCTAAGGATCTTATGAATTCCCCTTAGATCCTTAGTATTAAAACGTTTCCGAATAGTTATAAAGAACTAATCCAATTAAGTGGTTGTTTTCGCAATTATAATAATATCGTCGATATATAATAGCAACTTGATTCTATACTTAGTATAAGTAAATAGACAAAGGTCTGCTAAGCTTTAAATGAATCCTATTTCTACTAAAGCAGAGCTATATAAGAGGTTCTAATTATAAGCTGATTGCTTAAGCCTATAGATACTATAGAGTATATAGAAAGAGTAGCTAGCGTATATAAGAATACTATTAGGTTAGAAGAGAAAAATCCGTTCCTTTATAATCGCTTTAGTAAATGCATTTTTAATATTGTACTATTTGCATTTAAGGTCCTTAGCAGCTACTATTACTATAAATATGCAAAGGGTATCTATGCGAATTATTAGCGCAAATGTATCGAAGTAGTCTTTTCTATACTATTAGGAGAAGCCCTTAGCTATAAGCCTTGCCTTATAATATTTTAAGGTCCTATCTACATATATCTTGATTATAAAGACCTACTTTATTAAAACTAAGTTCATATCCTTTAGTATTAGTTCCTCTATTTATATACTATTTGTAATAAGAGAACTTATCTCCTTTTAAATTGCCTTATTCTATGTTGCTCTATTCTTTAGATTATTAATAGCTTTATTATACATCTTTAAAAGAGAGATTTTCATTATCCCTTTAAAGGCTAGGAATATATTATCTTTATCGAAGCTCTATTAAAGTTTAAGCTTATAGATCCTATGCGCTATTATAGCCTAGATACGCTTAGACTTGCGTTTATTTAAGGTATCTTTTGATTTTAAGTCTCTATTCCTCTTTAAAGGCGTAGGTTTAGCTATAGGTTCTATAGGCTTATTATCTAAAGAACCGCTTTTTAATAGTAGAGGCTTATTATTACTTATACCTATTTTAGGAATATCCTTTACTATAGGTGCTTTAATTAAAGGGATGATAATATTAAAGTTATTCTATACTTTAAGTAGTTTGCAGATAATAGGAATAGTCTGTTCGGCCTTTGGGCGATTAGTAGGTTATTGATTAGCAGGTGCGCTTAATATACTTAAGTTAAGAGAGAGGGGTTATTAGTTCGGCTTAATAGTATTACTATTAAGTAATATACTTTGCGAATCTTTAGGTATATAAAGCTTTAAGGATAGCTCTCTCTTATTTTAAGATTCGTCGAACTTAACTATTAAGGATATGATTACTTGCCTTAGATCTAGCATATATACTATTTATTATTTTATTATTTATTTAATATATCTAATAAATATATACTTTCTACCTTAGTCTATTAGCTTTTTACTCTTTATACTTATAGGCTAGGACTTTAGGCTAATATAGGAGTAGTAGACGCTTTTAAAGATACAGATATAGTCTAGGCTTAGTTTTTATTTGAAATATACCTTATATAATGATATTTAAGTGTTATTGACTATTAGTCTACTACTTATTCTATTTCGCAAGTATACGTCTGCCTTAATCGCAAGGTCTTAGAATTCCAGTAGTAGGTTAGCATCTTATAATAGAGCGTAATAGTTAGCCTCTACTTGCTAAATGCTTCGCTTAATAATACTATTCTAATAGGAACTTTTATATATTATAGTTGGTTTGTAATAAACTCCTTATTTTGCCTATTTATTAAGCTTTGCCTTAATCTCTAATGTATTATTAGACCTAATAGCTATTAGCTTTAATTAGGTCTAGTGTTCTTCTATTACTTTTTAAGTTTCCAGCTTTTTTATAAGCTTAGATTTAGTCCTAGTATAAATAGTCTATATGTGGTGCGGTCGGCTGGAGGGCCTTTATTAGGTCGCTTAGGAGGCTCGCAGAAGTAGGAGAAGATGATTAATTATATTATTATCTAGTATATATATGGTAAGGAGACTTCGGAAAGAAAAGGGAGAGTCTATAACTTAATAGGAGTTATATAAAGGGTCTTTAGAATAAGTGGAGACTCCGCCTATTTTGTATAATATACCCTTTAGTTAGGCGATGCTCTTAAAATCGCTTAGCTATATAGATAAAATAAAAGAAAGAATAGCAGTTATAAGGAAAAGAGGCTCTATCTTACGTACTGCCCTTCTAAAGGTCGTTCCTTTTAGAATAAGAAGGGTTGCTATAGGTAATAAGCGCGCTTAGGAATCTTTGCGATTCTATGCTAGTGCTCTATTAGGCTTCTTATAAAGTATTTCTATTATAGAGGTTCTCCTTTCCTTCTTTTAAAAATAACCCTCCTTTATTATTTAAAAATATTATCTTTATATTAATAATTTTTAAATATAAAAGGAACTTCTACTTATTATAGCCTTAGCCGCCTTTATAAAGTAAGACCCTTAGAGTCCTTATACCCTGTATTATACTAACTTTGCGCTAGGTCGCTAGCGCTCCTTTAGAAGCTATAACCTTAGTGCGATTATCCTAGTACTTGCTAAGTAATAAGCTGCTGCTGCTATCGCCTTTGCTACTGCTGCCGCCTTTGCTACTGCCGCCGCTACTTAAGAGCCCTGCCCTTACTATACGCTATATGCCTAAGCCTATAATAAAGCGCAATAATGCGTGCGTACGTTATATTATATATAAGAGTATTAGCAATCTCGATTATTAGTGCTTTAATAGTACCTTTAGTACATATTGCATTTATTATATAGTACTAAGTAATAGTTGCTAATAGGCTAGTAGACCTCTCTTTACCTCTTAAGAGGCTATTATATTAGCCTACGCCTATAGCGCCTTTAAAGAGGAGGTAGTATTATTACTTAATATAGTAAAGGGTGCGCTTTAGAGCTTTTATAATATATTTATTAAGTCTTATTAAGTTTTAAGCTAATTTTAAAAGATAGGAGCGATTAGACCCTAGTGCTAAGAGGGCCTGCTACTCTTGCGAGTAGTAGTATCGCTGCCTCTTCTACTCTTAGTATACTATTCCCGTTCGCTCCTAGCCCCTTTGGCTTAGACCTATTTGCCCCTATTGCTGCTGCTGCTCCTATCCCCTTTGCCTCTACTATTGCAGCCGCTGCTATAGTCTCTTTATTTATCTCCTTAGCCTTTGCTATTGCCGCGCCTGTCCTTGCTACCGCCTCTGCCGCCTTTGCTCCTATTGCCCTTGCCGCACCCCTTACCTTCGCCCTTGCTATCGCTAGTATATTTGCCAGCAGGCCTTTAGCTAAGGGAGTACTAATAGGCCTTTTTTAAAAGGAGATCTATATAAAGCTCTTAGCTATAGCATCTTAGCTCTTAGCTTTAGCTAAGAGAATCTAAGAGAGGGTTGCGCTTTATAATAGCAGCTTAGGAATATTACCTATTCTATATTTTTAAAAAAGGAAAAGCTTTTATAATACGCTTTATAAAAGAAAATAAATAAATATGATTATAAGAGAGTAAGAGCTTATAAGTATAAGTCTCTTAATAATAAGTGATTACTTATTAGTAAGTGCAAGTTATTAAACGATTATTTAAAAGCTTTAAAGGTTTAATAAATAAATAAAGCTTTTAAACTTCTAGCGGTCTAAGTTCTTAGTAAGCCTATTTGCGTATATCTCCTTAGTAAGGAGGTAGATTATTTAAAAGCTTTCTCTTTAGTACTCTTAGCGGATCTATATATTACTGATTTTAATATATTAAAGGCTTATCTTAATCTTCTTATTCTTTATAATAATTAGCTAAATCGTCTATTAGTTATTATAATATATATTCCATTTAAAGAGGGAGTCTATGCGAATCTCCTTAAAGAGGCGTTTTATAGCTATTATCTCCTTTATAATAGAAACTATACTATAGAGTTTTACTTTAATAAAGGAGAGCGTGATAGTTGCTTAGTGATTTGCTTTTTAAATAATCGGTCCTTTAAATAGGAAGAAGACATATCCTTAAAAGGATCTGTAGGTCTTTCGGTTATCTTTAAAAGAAGTATTTAAAGACGCAACCAATTAGTATTCCTTAACTTTAAAGCTATAGGTAATTCCTAAGAAGCGCGTGCTATATAAGTATTAAAGCGTTTAATCTGTAGCTAAGAGGTGCTTAGAGCTTAGATTAGTTAGGAAGAAAGATAGTTAGGAGGCTACGAATGTAATATCCGAGCGTATTATAATTGCTATATAGAAAATAGAGCCTATTTTCTTTTAATACTCCTTTACCTTTTTTAAGGAAGCTTACCTTAAGTTCTTAATAAACTCCTTCTTTAATAGTAGAGTATTAGGCACTCTTCTTATATTAGCTCCGAACTTTTAAGCGATCTTTTCAATATAGGTATTATAAATTAAAGAGATCCTCTTTACCTTTCTATCTTAAATAATCCTTACTTTAAGGAATTAAGAGATATCTCTTATAATAGTAAGCTTATATGCCCTCTTTAGGTCTTTAATTAAACGAGTTGTTTGATTTAAGTTAAAGGCCTTATATAATACTTAAATATCGTTGATGTAAAATGCTATAAAGACTATACGATCCTTTGTTATAAAAATATAAGGCTCCTCGCCTAATAGCTTAAGTTAAAGGCCTTTAAGCGTTCTTGCGAAGTTCTTATACTATAGCGCCAGAGAGTCTTTTAGCCTATAAAGCGCACAGTCTAGTTCTACTACTATATTAAGGCACTTAAAGCCATTTAATAGGAAGCATGTGATTAGAGCACTCCTTAGGTCTTTAAAAGCGTTAATAAATATGTTAATAATATTAAACTGCTTTACTTCTATATCGAAGTATATAGTAAGCGCTATTAGTACCTTAAAAGACCTTGCTATAAGCGTAGTTATATAAGTTGAGAAAATTAAAGCTTTATCTTAAAGATCCCCTTATATAATTAGCTATGATCGGCACTTTAAAAGCTCGCTAGAGCTATTGACTTTATAAGTAAAAACCTATTTTAATAGTATCGGCAGGGGCTTCGAGTAGTCCTTTTGTACGATTCTTTAGCAACTCTGAGATTTTAAATTCCTAATCTCTTAGCGCCCTCTTTCTTTAAATCGTTTGCTAAAAGGGTGCTTCTCTAGGTCTAGCCATCCTTTCGGAAGCTTCGGTAGAAAGCCTTAGTGCTATAGGCGGTTAAGAGACTGCGCTCTGTCCTTTGCCTAATTATTAACTATAGCTTTAATAATTATATAAACTGTCAAATAGTCCTTCCTATCCTCTTTTATTTATTTGTTTGCTTAAAAGGTTAATATAAACTCTTATATATATAAAGAGTAGGGTAAATTAATATTGCTTTAAAAGAGCATATGCTTTAAAGTAGTAGTATATACTTTTAAAGTCTCTTATTACTTAATACTTAAGCGTCTTATCCTCTTTTGCCTAAGAAGAGGGAGTTCCTCTTTGCGCTTTTCTTTATAAGTCTCTTCTTCTATTTTTATTATTACTAGAGGTTCCTTTAGGAGTCTAGGTAGCTCTATCTCTTAAGCCTATAGTCTTTAAGCTAGTATTACAACTTAAGGTATTATATTATTAAGGCCTACTCCTCTTATTAGGTCGCTTCTTATAAGATTATTAAAGCTCTTCCTAAATCTTGGCAGTAGTGCCTTTAGCCTTTTACTAGAGTTTACTAAGGCCTGCCTTTATAATTGAATACTTTATTTTAAAGCCCTTAAGCTATCTTTATTCTTATATAGAATAGCAGCTAGAGATCTGCTGATCGCCTTATAGAACTTGTTTTTAAAGACTCTTTTAAAGTCGTCTACGGTTCCTTCTTTAGTAGGGCCTTTATAAGGAATTATTACCCTTAAGCTTTAGTTGCTATTTGCCTTTTTAAAGACTGGCGAAGTGGCTTTTAATTCGCTTACTTCTACCCTTGAGTTTTTAAGTAGGTCTTTTAGAGAATTTGGATTTAAGTTAAGGCCTTTTATATTATTAGTTAAAGGCTATAGAGTAGCGTTGGTTTATAATATAGGCTCTTCTTATATAGCGGCTTCTTTTATAGCAATTGCGTTCGACCTTATAATAAGCTCCGATTCTTTAAAAATACCTTTGAACTTAGCGTCTTAAGCTCCTTCTCCTTTTCTAATTAATTAGAGGGTCGTCTTAAGTTCTTAGCGCGATATAGGGTTTATGCGCTTAGCTTCTGGACTATAGAAAAGAAACTTATCGAATTCGATATTATAAGTCGTTATTACTTACTAGAGTATAAGAACCTAAATTCTATAAATATTAGAGGTAATATATTTAATTAAGTAACTTAGGTGCCCTTATAGTTTAATTTTAAAGGTTCGGCGGTCCCTTTCCGCCTTCCTCTTCTTAATTAAAGGGTATACATAAGCGCTATATATATAAATGCGACTCCAGTCGGGCTTTAAGCTTACTATTATCTGCTTAATAAGTAGCGGCTTATAGAATTGAAAATATTACTTAAACTAATTGTAAAGAGCCTTACTTAATAAGATCATCTTCTTCTTAGCAAGTAAGGAGATGTTATAAAGGTATATAGAAGCCTTTATAACCTTTGGCCAAAGGCTTGCTAAAAGCCTAGTGTAAATCCTTATTTTAATAGAGCGTTTAATCAACTCCCTTCCTACTTACTCCGCGCCTCTATTAGGTTAGTATATATAAGTAGGAGTAAGCTTTAAATTAATTCCCTCCTCTTTTACCTATCTTTAGTACTTTATAAGAGAGTCTTCCCTTAGGGAGATTATTAAAGTATTATTATCTTGCCTGATTTTGCAAATAGAAAGCCTATATTAGCGTTTTACCTATGCTTTAAAGGCCTAAAGGACCTTTATAACTACGTCTCTGCCCTTCGATCTTAGTAGGAATGTCTAAAGTATACTATTATACTTGTCTTTAATTAAAAGAACTTATAAGTAATTATTATATAAGTTGTTTAGAAAGTTAAAGAGATCTTAAGAGATCTTAAAGAAGGGCCTTAGAGATCGGTTTTTAAAGGTAGCGTAAGAAATAACTTACTTAGCAGACGCTATTGTATATATAAGGTACTTTAGCCTTTATATTCCCCTGATCTTCACTCTCCTAGCGTACTTAATTAGCGCTTAGAGAGCCTCTGCGCTTAAGTAGCTAGCGCAAAGGTACTAAGTGTATGTATTATTATCCTATACCTTAGTAGGTGCATAGTTAGACTAGAACCTATTATAAAGCGTTATCTTAGCTATAAGGAACGCTATTAAGGTAGAGAAGTTATATTAAAGCATATTTGGAAGATCTAAATAGTTAATAGGCTTATATTTAAAGAAAACGAGATTATAGCAATGCTTTAATTAAGCTTACTTTATAGAATCTCTAATGCTTTTAAAGCGCAAAGTGAGGTCTACTTTAGAGTACTAAAAGCCCTTATCCGCAAGGAGCCTTTCTGAGATGATATTAGTAGTAAACTCCTTTATAATAGTAATATTGCAAAGCGTCATCTTTATAGGAGAGCTATTATACTATAGAAGAGAGTCTGCCATATATCTATTACCTCTTTTAATAATTAAGAGCCTTAAGGTACTTGCTTTAATATATTGCTATAAGTTGCTAAAAGGCTTAAAGGTGCCTATAATAAGTAAATCCTTTAAATTAATAATATAAGTAGCTGCGCAATTATTAAAGAGCGTACTTAAAGAGAGTAGGTAGCGTTTTAGCTTAAAGAGGTAGTAGATATTAAACGATTCTTTAAAAGCGTTAAAGGCAGAGGGATCTGTTATTATAAAGACTAGTAAGTTCTTCCTTTTACTTAAACTATCCTTTCTAAAGGCTAAAGCCTTTCCTTTAAATTTATCGATCGCTATTACTATAATATCATTCTCCTTAAGCTATGCTTAAAGACTTTTAAACTAGTCTTTTACGTTTAATGCCTTTTATATTTGTAGGACCTCCTCTTATAAGGGGAGAACCTTTATATTTTCCTTGCGCCTATCTATAGTATATAATAGTTTCCGATAGTCCTAGGGCTTCTAATAGTGATTTTTAAAGCCTTTATAAGGGCACTTAGGCCTGATCTCCCTTTTAAAGCTTATAAAGCGATTTCGGGAGCTGCTTGCTAGAGCCTGCGAAAGGGTTTCAGCATTTAAGAGAGACTCTTAAATAGTAAAAACTGCTAGTCCTTTATTATCGATTACTCTATTGGATTTAATGCCTACTAGGGCGCGGCTTAGTTATATTAGGTTATACTTATATAAAGTTCCTATCTGCTTATTAATAATGATTTCCTTCTTTAGGCGAGTCGCTTAACTCGGATTAATTTTTATTATAATTAAGTCTAAAAAGTCAATAACTCTTAGTCTCCCTTTGATTTTAGGAAGATTGTATTATTCTATTAAGCGGTATGCCTCCTATTACTCTTAGATCTACTACTAAGTATTAATTCTCTTAGTTTTACCTTAATATAGTACGTTGTAGTATTAGAGCCTTATTTGAGACTAAATAGCCTTATTAGAAGGCGCAATATCATACTTTAAAATAGATACTAGGCCTTAGAGTAAGAGTTGCTAATTTATTAAATTAGTATATAGGTTATTAGCAGTAGTTCTACTTATAGGAGTATCTCTATTAAGTATTAAAGAGGAGAGCTTCTTAGCTTGGATTTGTACTTAAGCTATTGCAAAAGCTAAGAGCGTTCTATCGACGGTCTTAGAGACTTATTTTAAAAGTAGTTTGTAGTGTTTGCATTAGGTCTTCTAAGTCTCCTTGCGTATATGGTACTCCTTTATTAGGATTTTATATTTATCCTTAATGTCCTTATAAGAAGCCTATAGAAGAGGAGCCTTTGATAGGTCTTTTAAGGGAAAGCGGGCGTAAATCTATTCAAATAGAGTTATTGTATACTTTTTATACGACCTTGCGTATATTATATAAAGGTTAGCCGTTTCCAATTCCTTAAGCTCCTATATAAAGGGAGCTTAAGGCTTAGTCTTTATAATTGACTTAAATAGAAGTCTTAGATTAGTAAAAATAGTAATATTATAGAGCTTAGCGAAGAATATATATTTACTAAACTACTTTACTTAAAAGGCAAAGGTATTAAGGTAAGGCTCGGAGATGCTTAAAGAGTTAGATATATTAAATAGAGTTTAGTAAAAAGGTTAAGTATATAAATGAAGTTTGCAAATAAGGTTCGATTGGAAAATGGAGATTTATTAATTGAAAATAAAGGTCCTTTAAGTTATTATAAATACTTGAAAAGTCGGTTAAGAGCTCGAAGGGCCCTTTAGCTAGTTGTATATAAAGAGAAAGTATATTAAAGTGCTTATAAGGCTTATAACTATAGTACGGTCGGCTGGAGGGCCTTTATTAGGTCGCTTAAAAGGCTTATAGAAGTAAGAGAAGATGATTAATTATATTATTATTTAATGTATATATAATAAAGAGACTTCGGAAAGAAAAGGGAGAGTCTATGACTTAGCAGGAGTCACGTAGAGGGTCTTCAGAATAAGTGGAGACTCCGCCCATTCTGCACGACACTATATCTGCTAAGTAGAGTTATCTACTATTTAAGAAAACCAATTATTTCCTTTAATTAAGGTTGTAAATAGTCTAATAGTATCAATAGATATTAGTACTAGTATTGAATCTTTTTATAGATTAAGCTTAATTTGCGTCTAATTTTAAAGTTTTATTAGCTTATAAATTTAGTATATTAAGCGATCCTTTAATACTTAAATCTTTTATTTTAAAGTCGAGACCTTATATAGGCCCTTTAATTTCTTTAGCTTTAAATGCGCGAATCTTTTATATATTAGCTAATACCTTAATAGGCTTTCGGCTTCTAATAGCTTTAATAGCCTATTATTAGTTGATACTTTATTATCGGCGGCTAAAAAGGATTAGTAATAGTAGTTTAAGGTTTTGCCGTTTTCCAATTGCAAGCTTAGCTTAAGAGTCGTTTTTAATAAAACCGCGAGATCTACTTATAGTCCTGGCTTAAGAGTCGATTTCTTAAGAATAGCGAGATCTACTCGCGGTCCTAGCTTAGAAGTCGTTTTTAATAAATCTGCGAAGTTCACTTATAATCCTAGCTTAAGAGTCATTTCTGCGAATTTCACTTGTAATCTTAGCTTAAGAGTTATTATTAGCAAATCTGCAGAATCTACTTATAATTCTAGCCTTAGAGTCATTTCTATTAAATTCACTTATAATCCTAGCTTAAGAGTTATCTTTAAGGATATATTGTATTCTACTTATAGTCTTAGCTTAAGAGTCATTTTTGCGAATTTCACTTGCGATCTTAGCTTAAAAGTCTATCTATTCTCCTTATCCTTGCTCAATTGTATTAGGGCAGAGAGTGCACTTTTCTTAAAGGAATCTACTTATATATTTAGCTTAGGAGTCAATTTCTATAATATTACCTTTAAGATAATATAAAGTCTATCTTTGATTTTAGCTTTAAAGATTACTTTATAATTATTATTTATAAACTATATAAATTGATTATTAAAAACTCTTATACAATTTAACTCTATATAAATCTTATAGCTAAATAGAAGATTAATACTTAAGCTAGGTATAAAGAGAACATTTTATAAAAGGAAAGAAATGCTAGCGATATTTATCTCTATTATACCTATTGAGTCTATATATAATCTTCTACTATTAACCTTAATAAAGCGCCTTTTTATATTAATAAGCGGGCTTTTAAATAAGTAGGATTTATTAGTTATATATACTATATAACTAGTATTATTATACTAATTAGATTCAAGGATCTTACGGAGATCGGCTTTTAAGATATAGGCATCTTTATTACAATTATTATCTAAATTATTAGAAGTGGATTTAGGTTGAAATAACTTACTATTATTATTAGAGGTATCTATTGAAGTTTTAGCTAAATAGCCTTTTCCTTTACCTTTCCTTAATAGTTGCGGCCTTTAATAAGATAAGGGTAGTTTGCTTCTTAACTTCTGCTTTAATTACTTCTTAATATTAAAGCTAGCGACTATATCGATCAATTGCCTTTTAACTTTATAATTAGTAATATTATAAGTACTATTATAGAAGTAGTATTCCCAATGAGCTTAAGGGCTTATCTTACGCTCCTTCTTCTTCTTAAGCTTATTATTGCCTTATAATATAGTATTTGCCGATTTAAAGCATCCTTTAAAGTCTTACTTAATAGTTTAAAGGAGGTCGATCTTCTTATAGATCTTAAGGTTAGGTTAAATAAGAAGAGATTGTTTTATAATAGCGAACTTAAGAGGAAGGCTATTAAATAGGAAATTAAAAAGCTAAGTTTCTTTAAAAGTTATAATTATCTTAAGATATATAGCTCTTACTCTTCTTCTTACTTTATATAATATAAATTAAGTAGAGTTTATATTTATATTTATATCCTTACTATCTTTATCTTTTCTATATTCAAATAAAGTAATCTATTATAATAAATATTAAGTATTAAAGGTAGTTATTTAAAAGTATTTTACCTTTAAAGTATTCTATTTTATCTTTATATTATTATAAACTTAAGTAAAATCTTAATCTTTATCGCTTAAACCTTTATTAATCTTAAGCTTATATTTAATAAAGGCTAGCTTATATTCCTTTTCCTTTTCTATATTTAAAATCTACCTTTAGGATTCTTAATTATTATCTACTAAAGCTCTTAAGCTAAGCTTATTTAATATATTTAAAAGGTCTTTAGTAATTATATTAGCTATTAAAGTAGAAGTGGACGATTTAGTAGAAGGACTATAAGGGGCTATTCTTACGTATTTAATAAGTGTCTTTTAAATCGCTACTTTAATGCCTTTGCTCTTAAAGTAGAGCTTTAAATTATCGAACTATTATTGCTATTTCTTTTAAAAGAGTTAAAGGTCTTTAAGTCTAATATTTCGATTGGAATCGGAAGCTATTGCTATTTTAAAGAAAATATATATTAAAATCAAATAAATTAAATAGTTAAGGATACTCCTTCTTTTAAAAAGTCGAAATGATTAAATAGTAGTATTATAGAAGTATTAAATAGGAAGGAAGTCCTCTTATTAAAAAGGGTTTTTAGATTATAACGCAAGGAATTATACCTCTGATAAAATATAATAAAGCAAGGAATTATACCTCTTATAATATAGATTGGCCAAATAGGGAATTACACCTCCTATTCGCCGATTGCTTACCTTTTACTATAAGTCTTATTCAACTTCCTACTAATAGTTATAGCGCAAGTGCTTTCTAAGGAAAGTCAATAATCAGTTATCGGTTTAGCTAGGGCTTATAACCTATTAAGCTTAAGTAAGTTGGCGCAATAGGTAAAGGAGGCTTCTAGAGGTCGATAGTCGATATATTAGTAAGAGTTAAGGAAGGAAGGTTACCCCTTTCTTCTCTATAGCTATATACGTATCAATATCCTATTAACTAAGCAGTAGGGTCATATAACAATACATTAGAGTGATAGCTATATCACCTATCTCAATACAATACTACCTATACTCTAATACTATAATAATATCGCATACAATTTAAGCTTTCTATTAGAATAAGCCTTAAGCTAAAAGGCTATTAAGAGCGCTATTAAGCTAGCTAAAGTTAAATAATAATAGCGTTGACGATTATAAGAAGCTTAAAGATAATAGACCTATAGATAAAACTGCGGGGACGCAGTTCTTAAAAAGGGGTGGGTAGTATTACGGCAAGGCAGTATCACGTGCACGCTAGTAGGAGCACCGTATATCACGTGCACGCTAGCGAGGCGGCTGTATTACGTGCACGCTAGTAGGATCACGTGTACGCTAGCGAGGCGGCTGCATCACGCGCACGCTAGTAGGAGCACCTATACTTATGCCTAAAGAGCTCGGCTAGTAAGACTCTCCTCTCTTTATCTTTTCTTCTTTATTATATAGCATACCTCTAGAGGTAATACAGTCGGCGTTATTCATTTATCGTTCTTCTATACGCTCCAGAGCCAATCGTAATAGGACCTATAGAATATGCCTCTATACCTCCTTTCTTACTTCTTTACTTGATCCTATATTGCAGGTGATTATCACAGCACGGTTGTACCATAGTCGCGACAGAAGTACGAGAACTGTTAGAGCAGGTGCAATAGAGATAGTAGTACAAATAGAGGCGAAATAGACTAATATAATAGATATACTGCACCTTTACTATACCTTTCCTTTAGTAGATAGAATATGACTTGCTAGTAGAAATCGACTTCTAGAAGTCGTAGGCTAAGGAGAGTATATTAAGAAGAAGGCTTCCTACTTTATATATACTCCTTAGCTTTGAATTCTATATGATTTAGTAGCCTTAATCTTAGTGACTTTATCGACTTATGCCTTGCTTCTGCTATTATATAATTTAAAGCTTATACTCCCTTTAGCTTTATAAGGCGATATAATATACTTAGCAAAGGACTAGTACCCTTTTGGAGACCCTTCTTCCGACCGACTCTTATAATATATAGAAGCAACTTAAAGAATAGCCTCGACGTTTGGTCCCTTTTTAAACTTAAGAATTGAAAGAAGAGCTAGTGGACTTAGCTAAAATAACTATTAATAGTTAATAGCTCTTAGTTAACTTTAAAAGAAATTATAGAACCTATGAGTTAAGGCATTTCTTAACTATAGCCTTTAATAAGATGAAAACGTTATAGGAGGACCTCTTACTTTAAGAAAATCAATCCTAAAGATAATAATGCTAGTACCTCTTAAGTTAAGCAACCTCTTAATTAGAGAGGATACCCTTTAAAACCCTGCGGATAATAAATCCTTTATACTAGCCGATTATGCTAGCGAGCCTTGACTAGCCCCTTCTTTAAAACAAACCTTATATAATATAAAAGATATATCGACCTCCTTTAAATAAGAAGCCTTAATCTGACCTATCTTTTATACTAATATAAAGGCTAAGAGAGACGACTTTTTTATATTACTAGGGTTTTGAACTAAAGTAGGCAAAAGATCTATTATATATAAGGATCGACTAATAGTAAAAGAATGCCTAATAGAATACTACTATTAATATATTAAATAATAAGATTTAATAGTTTAGAGTTTTTATAATTATATTTAAAGAATAAAGGAAGCGACCGCATTTAAAATTGCGCAGTTATAAGAAGAGCTTAGAACGACTTAAGAGACTAGCGCGTACTAGAGGAACTTAGTAGAAGAATAATAATATATAAACTCAGCTAGCTAGCTAGCTACCTCTACTTTATAAAGCCGACTTCTCTTTGAAAATCCTTATAGAAATCCTTCTACTGCCTAGCTTAAATAGCCTATTAAAAGGGAACCCTATTCTAATACCCTTAACTTTAAAAGATAGAGTCGAACCTATAAGCTTAGTCGCTAGGTCTGCTTAGTAAAAATCAAAGATCTAAACTCCTTCTTAAATAAAGGAGATATAAAGGTTAAGGACTAGATCTTTAATATATAATAGAAGATAAAGGTTAATTATATAAAGTTCCTTAATAAATTAGTCGCTTTAGTATATACTGCTAGTTTAATAATAGAAGACGCTTAAAGCTTAATCCGAGATTGGCTTATAAAAGGATCTATTAAATAAATCGAAATAGCTGCGCAGCTATTCCAAATCTTATAGAGGGCTTATAAAGTTAGTAAAGAAATAAAGCAATAGATAGCTAAAGACAATTAGATAAAGCTTAAATAAGGAAATACCCCTTTTATAGCCTTTTAAGCCGACTTCTATAAGCTAGCTTTTAAACTGGGAAAGTCGACTAACGATTAATATAAGGCACTCTAAGATAAGGTAAAAGTGTCTTTACTAAAGCAACTCTTTAATTAGAAGTTCAATTACCTTAAAGACTTAGCCGAATGGTTTATAAATAAGGAGAACCGATAACTCCGCCTCTTACTATAACGCTTTAATTAAAATGAGTATTAGGCTAAAACTTCTAACTAGCCTTCCTCTACCTTATAATAAATAGGACTTATACGCTATAAATAAGCCCTAAGCTGTCTTTAAAAGGAATTGAATACTACCCTTAGACCTTTAAGACCTAGAGATAATAAATGCGCCCTTTACGACCGAACCCCGAAGTCCGACGATACTTACTATAAGTATAGATAAAAAGGGCACTATAGCCGAGATTGCCTTAAATAATATAAGATTATACTAATAGAGAAAGGTCGTAATAAACTAAAGAATAATACTAAGATAATAGATAATATAAAGGAATTAGGAAACAAATCGCTTTAGGATTTTAAGTATCACTCTTAGAGCGCAACTGATACTAGGAATCGGTCGACCTATTTAAGCTAATTAGAGGCTAGTAATTCGTAACCTAGTGCCGACTCTATTAGAAAGGGCGCTATACCAACCTAATAGCCTTAATAGACTATAGGGCTAACGCCTTAGGAATCATTAATCGCAAGATACTCCCTTCCTTAATTATATAGCTAAAGCTACCGACTTACTACCTTAAGAGACCGATCCTCTTATAAGGATTCGATAGATAATGTTACGACTTGCTCTGGAGCGTACAGAAGGGCGAGAATCGAATAACGCTGACTGTATTACCTCAAGAGGTACGCTATGTAATAGAAAAGAAAAGATAAAGAAGAGAGAGTCTTTAATAGAGCTCCTCCAGAATAAGTACAGGTGCTTTACTAGCGTGTATATAATCCAGCTACCTCGCTACCTTAGCGTGCACCTGACTTCTTATAGTCTTAGCAATACGTAATATAACTATGCATATAATGCGGCTATAATACTACCCTCCCCTTTTGAAAAACTGCGCTTGCGCAATTATATCTATAAGTGTATTATCCTTTAGGTCCCTATAATCGTCAACTCTATTGTTATATGACCTAAGCTAGCTTAATAGCGCCCTTAGTAGCCCCTTAGCTTAAGGGTTCTTTAGATGGAAATCTCGAATAGTATACGGCGCTATTATAGCGTTAGAGTATAGGTACTATTTGAGGTCTTTATTAGCTCCTTTCCACTTAATCTAATATTCGAGCTTCTTAGCTCAAATATAAGATCCAATTATTTCTTCTATCTCCTACTCTTCTTATTCTAGCAGTACTTAAATTGCAGTAGGAGGTTCCTGAACTTGTCCTAGCAAGGGGTTAGGAACGTATTTATATAGTAAGTGGGAGTGGAAAATAGGGTAGATCGAATAGAGCGAATTAGGCAATTATAGCTTCTAGCTTTCTCTTAGCTTTTCTAGTACTTTTACTAGGCCGTACTACTTATCGGAGAGCTTCTGGCTCGGCCGATCGAGCTTCTAGTTTTTAGTACTAATTAGTATATTATTTCCTATAGTCTAATTAATTGGCTAGCGGTAGAGGTCTATAAGCCGTTTCATTTTAGCCTATTATACTTAAAGAGATAATTAAGCAAATTGGACTACTTTTTAAGCTCTAATAGCTATATAAAGCGCTGTTTTACAATTTAATTTCTCAATTGCTATCTATAGAGGCTCTAGGTTAATTAAATTCTAAAATAAGCGAGCTTTATAGCCGTTTAGCACTTAGAAAGGGGAAATTTGCCCTAAGGATTTATAAGGTAAGGTCAATTGGGCAATATCTATTAAAGGTAAGAGATGACTCCAATTGTCTTAATAGTATAAATAGAACGGTCTAAGGCATTATTTTAAATACTAGTTCATAATCTCAATTTGGCTATCGATATTAAGGTTATAAGCTATAGTTAGCTTAACCTTTATACTTAGTATTTAATAGAGCTCTTTTTAAAAGGAAGAGAGGAATTAGGCGCCTCTATCTAATAGAATTGAGTTAAGTATACTAAAATAGCATATCTAATAAACTAAAAACAACTCTATAAGGCCTTTTACATCGACCGAATTATAGTATAGAATCGAAACTGCCTTCTTTAATAACCTATTAATAATTATAAAGGTAAAATTATAACTAAGTTTATTAAGCGGAAGCTTTATAAAATCTATTATTAAGTATTAATAAGCTCATTTAGGAATTGGCAAAGGTTATAGGAAACCTAGGGTTTTATTATAATAAGCTTTTATTCTTAAATAATAATAGTTCTAGATATAAGTACCAATATTGCTGCTAAGGCTTTTCTAGTAGTATTTTCTTCTAATTAGAAGCCTTATTTTCCCGATTCTAGCGTATATAACGCAAGGTTGCTTATACATATAACAAATCAGGGCTATTCATAGTTCAAGGGGTTATAATAGCATAACAAGTCTACCTTAAAAGAAGAGTTTGCCTTAGCTGAGTTTATAGTCGAGGCTATAGCTCTGCGCCTTATCTTAGAACTTCTATAGCTTAGGAGAGGTCTTATTAGCTTAAATGACCTTATCGATAATATAATAGTTTGCTATATTGTACTCGACCTTAGATGTTAGGTCGGCAGGTGCCTCTATTAGCGCGATTACTATAATCGTCACTCGTAGGCTAGGCCTAGGAGTAGAATTGATCTGCGCTAAAGTCACTCGTAGGCTAGGCCTATAAGTAGAATCGTTTCTAGTAGCAAGTACTTCTATAGAGAGCTTATCATCGGGCAAGAGCTGCTAATAGCGTAAAGCTCGTTTCCTAGCCTTAAAAGGGGTCAGCTCTTAGTTTTAATATAAGAGTATATTAGCTAGTGTATTCATCGTACCTATTTAATATATGATAAGGAAGTTGAAATTAGCGAAGAACTCCGCCTAGCGAGCCTGCTAGGCTATTAAGTCCTTAGTTATTATAAAGTACTTAAGGGCCTTATAATCTATATATACGCGTATTATTTTCTAAGCCTTGAGTAGCTCTGCCTTATATTAGTAGAACGATCTAAAAATCGCTAGGAGCTCCTTATTATAAATAGGGTAATTCAGCTTAGCATTATTCATAGTCTTTAAAAAGTACCCGATTGGGTGGTAGTCATCGTCTTCCTAGAGTTAGGAGAGTACGCTAGCGACTACGCTATTAGAGGCGTCGGTCTTAAGCCTTATCTACTTCTAAGGATAGTAGTAGTATAAAATCGGGGTTGTTTAAAGGCTTAAGCGCAGAGTTTCCTAAGCTTTTTTATAAGCATTATTAAAATTAAAAGGAACGTTCCTTATAAAAGCTATTAAAGGTCGGCAGATATAACTATAGCTTTAAATAAACCTTTAGTAGAAGTTATAGAATCCTAGGAAGCTTTATACGCTATATACGTTCTTAGCGTATTTCTACTCCTAAATGATTAAGACCTTATTAGGGTCTACCTTAATTCTATAAACTCTAATAATAAACCCTAAGAACTTAGTCTTAGTAACCTTAAACTCGCTTTTCTTAATATTTACTTAAAGGCTATAGCGTTAGAGAATTCCTAAGATCTTCTTAATATGAATCTTTATTGAGCTTAAGTGAGTCGGCGCAGTAGGTAATAGAAACTTCTAAAGGTCGATAGTCGATATATTAGTAAGAGTTAAGGAAGGAAGGTTACCCCTTTCTTCCCTATAGCTATATACGTATTAATATCCTACTAACTAAGCAGTAGGGTTATATAATAATATATTAGAGTGATAGCTATATCACTTATCTTAATACCCCTACTTAGACCTTACTCCAATTGACCTATAGTTAGGAAAATAATAACTATCCTTTTGCGCTAATCCAACTCTTAGGTATCTTTTTAAATTAAAAACAATTAATTAATAGTAACCTCTATTAAAATTGCCAAACTCTACTTATAGGGCAGGACTAGGAGTTAATTTTCCTAAAAGCGTTCCTTTATAAGACTATATGACCTAACTCGCGGGGTAGGCCTAAGAGTCGTCCTTAAGCCTACTAAGCCCTTACTATCTTTTATAACCCTAGTATATCTTTAAACATTTCGAACTTTGCAACCGTCTTTAATAGCTTTATAAATCCATCTGCTACTATTCAATTGGTTAAGATATAAGTAATCGATAACTTATTCTTTATAATAAGGTCGCAGATAAAGTAGTAGGTAATATTAATATATTTTAATCGCTTATATAATTGTGGATTCTTTATAAGTGCAATCGCCCTTATATTATCTACTTAAAGATCAATATAGTTCCTATCTTATCTAATATACTTAGCGAAACCTATATCTTTTAGAACTTAGGTAATCTATAATCCTTGCTTGCAATTTAATAATATTAATATATATTCGGCCTTAGTACTTGCAGTAGCTACTGATTTCCACTATAAAACAGAGGGGAGACAACACAAGAATATGCCTAAGGGAAGACCTAAAAACAAGAGGAGGAAGCACCATAAGCGGGCTCTCTTAAACAAGATATTAGGAACAAGTCCTAAGTATAGGGTATATTTAGTACTATAGCGATACGCGCTGTCTTTATATACAGAAGATAGCCCTTTTATCCTCCTACTGTCCTGCGCCGATTATATGATATATATTACAAGACCTATCCATCTTAGGTCTTTATATATATTTCAAATAATAAAAGTAGTAGCCCTTACTACTATTAGTAAAGAATATAAAACAATATAGATTAAGGCAATAGTATATCAATCACCTGCAAACCCTAAGTGTAAGAAAACTAATATATTAAAAGGCCTAAGCTAGGGCTATATTATTATTAAAGGTAAAAGAAAAAAAGAAGAGGTTTTTTTTTTTTTTTTT
>JAENRP010000272.1:49452-61138 GCA_024741835.1 Diplocarpon mali
TTCACCTATAGGCCGGGCCTAGGAGTTAGAAAACGAAACTAGCAAAATAAACAAATAAGCTATAAAGTTGTAAAAAACAATTAAAAATAGTACTAACCTAAATATCAATTTTCCTTAGTTCTCTTTAAGGGATAGGGAGAACTATCACTAGATAATACTCTCTTTATAAAGCGCCTACTTCTTTTTAATAGCTTACTATTAGTATTAGAAGAGTCTGGTCTTAGTATTGTAAGAGCTTTAGTATTTTATATAAATGCTAGTATAATTTGATAGCTTCTATTAATAGAGAGGGAGACTTATATTATAGCGTTATTATTATTATCCTCTTTATTATTATTATCATCCTTTAAAGAGTCTTCTACTAAGGAGGAGGATAAGGCAAGCAGCTCCTTAGATAATACTTCCTTACCCTTGCCTTTATTCAAATTGAGTTGCAAGCCAGGCCTAGGAGTTGTATTAGGAGTTTTAATATAGGGTTTCTTAATACTATATTTCTTAAGAAGAATTATCTTATCAATCATATTATTAGCTTTAATATTATTATTAATGCCTTTTATCTTAGCCTAGGATTTATTACTATACAACTATAGTTCCAGTTATTGTACTAGCTTTTAAGTATTAGTAAAATCTTTAAAAAGTTCTTACTTATATTTCTTTAAATATATTATCAGTTATACTATATCCTTTAAGAATAACTCCTTTATAGCTATTACCACTAATAGGTTATTCCATAATCTTCTACTTATAAGGGCCTTTGATAATAGACCGCCTTTTATCATCTTAAGGGTTATATAGAACTTTGCAGAAGATTCTCTTACCGCACCCTATCTTACTATACTTAGTCTCTTTATATTAAGTAAGTTAATAAGAAAATCTTCTAAGTTAGTGCTATTCTTAAGTAAATTATTATTAATAACTTCTGTATAGTTATTACTAATAATTAAAAAACCGCCCTTTCTAAGTTCCTATTCCGAATTGAGATTAATAAATATACCTTATCTTATAAATACTAAGAATAGAGTAGTATTATTTAAAACGTATTCCTTTAAGATAATTTTCTCTTTAGTATTCAGCTCTTTTCATTATATGGCGCTTTGCGCTAGATTTAATAAGATCTATTAAAAGTTCTTAAAATAATAGAATATAAGTATAGATAACTTATAAGACTTTTCTTATATAGCAAATTCTCTAGTCAATTGTTTTATAATAGGAATTATATAATAGTCAATAGTTCTATTATTAAAAGAGTTAACCCGCGAGCCGGGCCTAGGAGTCGATTTAATAAATCGCAAGTTAGCGTCAATCTTAATAATAATAATTCTTAAATAGTAGTTAATGCTTATAAACTATATAAGCTTAGGATATATTACTAACTTATATAAAGACTTATAATAAGTCAATAGCATATTAAGATATAGCCTATAGTACATTCTTAAAGTCTATTATATTAAGCTATGCGTTATATTATAAAGAAATGCGAAAAGAGGCGAAAGTTTTTTATTAAAATTCCGAAAATGATATTAGTACATTTCCAATTCCTCTTATATTAATATTAAAAATGAATTCTTTTTATAATAGCCAGAGCTATATATGCGTATAGCACTTAAAAAGGTATAGCTAAGTAGCTTAAGCATATTTAAGAAGCCTTTACTATAAAGCGATATTAAGGTATTATTAGTTAATATAGTCTTATATCAGGCGGGGGTCCAAGCGATATCATAGAATAATTTAAGGGCCTTAGGTACTACTTAGAACTTAGAGAAACCTAATAATATATCTTTCTTAACTTAATTAGCTATTCTATTGCTAGTAGCCATAATTGCATAGTTTCTAAAGTATAATAAGAATAGTTTTAGATTAGGAGTAGTATAAAATTTATAGATATTAGATAATACCTCTTTATTAGTAATGCCTATTAATACTAATCCGTAGTATAGTATATATTATTATTTATAAAGGGTATAAAATTTCTTAAAATGGAAGTCTCTAAATATCCCTATTAAGAATTTACTTAAGTGTATCTTTATTTCTAGTATTACTATAACTTTAAATCTATTACTATACTATAGTATTATTTTAATATTAAAGGGGACTTAATAATATTCTATAGAGATTATTATTATAGCGTCTTCCGGCTTCTCCTTAAGCATATAATAGTCGCCCTTTGATTTCTTATAATCAATAAAGAATTATATAATATTATCTATAGAGAATTCGTCTTATTGCAGTTTTATAATCTATTTGACGGCTTTTGCCATTGCCTTTTGCGCCAATAAAACTTCTCTTTAACCTTCCTTTTTTAAACGCTTTATTATTAACTTATAGAATTTCAAAACAAACCTTTGTAAGTCTTTAGGCAAAGTCTATATAATATTAGATATATCCTTTTTAATTTTATTAAAAATTTCTAATACATTAGTAATAGGGTTATTCTCTTCATCTATTAGATTATCTTCTAAGTCTATATTATCATATATACTAACCTGTAAGCTAGGCCTATAAGTTAATTTATTTATTACTAGTATTTAAAGTATTCGAGGCATTTTTAAAGATAGTGATTCAAACTCATTTGAATTAAAAGATAAGTGGTTAGGCTAATCTTCTGCTTAAACTTCAGGTGTTATAAGCACTTTATACTTAAGGACTTCTTTATTATATACTTCTTCCACTTATAGGCTAGGCCTACGAGTCAAGTCGGGCTCGTTTGTTAATTCGGCTATAGGTAGTAGTAGCTTTGCAGTAATAGGGATAATGAATTCCTATCTTTCTATTTTATTATTAAAGTAGTTTATAGTATACTTAATAATATAAATTATCTTTTCTTTTATAATAAGTAGACTATATTTTAATTATTATAAGCTAAGTATATTTAAACCTATTTAATTAAGGAGTGTAAAATTATCATACTAAGCGGGGCTGTCTTTTATAGTCTAAATAGTGAAGTGCATAATAGTACTTAAGAATCCAATAAATCTTCTGCCTTAAATACTATTTCCCTACAGCTTCTTTATGCCTTCTTATATAGTGAAATAGTTTAAAACCTATATAGCCCTTGCTATAGGTTAGTATATTTTAAAAATTTTACCAAGCCCTTGCAAAGCGTTATTAGCGGTAATATCGGTTATAAAGTAGGTCTAGAAAAGTGTGCTATAAATACTATTTATAAATTGTATCAATCTTCTTATATATTCATTTTTCTTATCTTAATTCTTTTCAAATAAATCAATTGAATTAGCATACTTTTAATACTTTTATAAAAACTTTTCTCGATTAATACCTTTGCCTTAGAGTTCCTTATTTAAGAAATCATCGAAACCTAAGAATCCTTCCTTAATAGTAGAAATTCTATAGTTAAGCACTTTAATAGATGAATTTAGGAATACCTACTATTCTATCTTACCTAACGTTCTATAGGTGCTTACTATATCCTCTAATGATCTTAGTAACTTACCATCTTATAAGAACCCTCCTTTTAATATTAGTTTATTATTAATAGTACTTAAGGACTTACTGCCTAAGGCTACAATTGATATATTCTTCTTAGGTATAGCCTTTTTGCTTATAGTAGGTGGTACTATAATGAATTATTTAGCAAGAGGAAGGTAGTTTTAAATAAAGAGATAATTATTTAGGAAAAATTAATAATATAAGAGGCTTATACTAAAAAAGATTAATAATAAAAAGATAATAGTGGTAGTGCTAGTATTATAAGTCTGATAGGGTTGAAGAAAGAAGTAAAAAAAAGTAAAATCGTAGTATAAGGAGAGGCTTATTTATAGAGTTTGGAATCGCGCTAGTGTATAAAGGGAAAGTAGGTATAAAGAGGCTGGAAGTAGGAATAAAAGTGGGGTATGACGCATATAAGGACCCACTTTTGGTAAATGATAATTGTCAAAGGTAAGGATAATATCTCAAAGGTAAGCGTTAGAAAGTTATATATAAAGGAAATAATTAAAGAATAGATTATATAAAGAGTGATGTAGAGTAAAGAATATATATAGGATAGAAGAAAGAATAAAATACAAAAGGGTAAAGGTATATAAGAAGTAGATAATCCTTAAAAAATTCAACTTAAATTCGCAAGTGTTCCAAAAGGTCTTCTCTAAGGGTAGTAGGCTAGATTCTTTAGATCGCTCGACTTAATTATCGGTTTTATTATTACTTCGGAGCCTTCTTCTCTTATACTAGTTTTTACTTCTTAGCGATTTCTTAGCCTTAGGGACCCTTTTCAAAGGATCTTCTATTAGTACCTTTAGATTTGGTAGCTGAAGTTTATTCGAACTATCTTATAGGTTAAAGCTAGCCGAGTCTAACCTTATTCGCAGGCCGGGCTCGCGAGTCAGTCTTGGCGTTTCTAAGCTTAAGGGTAAAAATAGGGAATTGGTTCCTAAATTAGGGTCTAGTATTATACTAGTATTACGGCTTATTTCTTTTCCGAATTTTCTTATAATAATATCTTTATTAATTAGTACATTAGGCTCTTGGATAATATTTATTTTATTACATTATCCCTAAGACTTAAGTCTATAAAGAAGCGACTTAGTATTTATAACATTCGTTTAGGCATTAATAAGGATATTAAAGAGTTTCTGATTATATTCTGCAAAGTGGATTTTCAATTCGTCTTTATTAAGAAGAAACAACTTCTGTACTTCAATTATAACTAAGGGGTCCATCTAAGAGCGTTAACTAATAATAGCTTTAAAAAGGCTGCTATAGTTCTTAAGATGAAAAGCTACTTTAAAAGGTATAGTAGTTCTACTTGCATTAATCTATTAAGGTACTAGGGGTTGCTTTAAAGCAAAGACTAAAAAGATAAGATCAAAGATTCGAGTCTTATTTTCTAAGGTATTCTTATTATAGATAGCTATATAATTATTGTAAAAGGCTATAAAACCACTAGTCTTATAAGAATTGTCCGAAAGCATTTTAAGAAGGTGTCCTTATATTATTATTACTATAATTGGATTGCTATTATTAGTAATAGGTCGTAAGATCTCCTTTTGCTTTAATTTTGCAATTGTTTAAGCTAATTGAGATTTTGAACCAAGTGCTTAAGAAGTCTATTGACTTATCTTCTTTATAAATAAAGTAAGTTTTATATTTAATTAAGAGCTAACCTACCTATTAAGGCTTTTAAAAGCTAGCCCTTATCCGATCGATAGGATTTGATAATCTAAGACTTACTTTCTAATAAAATTGACTTATAGGCCAGGACCGCAAGTAATAATCGGATTTTTTTTATTAATAGTACTTGCATCTCTTTTTATTAAAACGACTTGATTATAAAGACTAAGACTAATCAATTAAGGAGGTTTAAGGTAGGCTATAAGCTAATAGGCTCCTTTACTTTTTACTATTATAATTAAGAGGTAGAGTCTATAATGCATTTAAAGGACTTATTAAGTAAGATTAAATATTATATTATAAAGAGAATAAGAAGGTATAAAGGTCGTATTATCTATAGGGTAGAAGTAATAAAGGTATATCTCTACTTCTTATCTTATAATAGAGAGGAATATACCTATAAAAGCACTATTATTAATAGTAAAATTGTCGATTAGGAAGCGGCATCTGAAGGGTTTAAGTATTACAATTAACCCTTCTTCTTCTATTTCCTCTTACTATTTATTACTTAATAATATTAAAAAGAAAGAATTGTTCTATTTAATCGGCTTTAACGCCTTTAAGGCTTTAGGATTAGCTTTAAATTTTATAGCACTTAAAGATGCCTCTATTATTAATAGGTTGGATTTGCGTATCTTTAAAGAGATAAAGAATTAATTATTAAAGTAGATTAAAAAAAGATTAATATCTTCTACTATATAAAGAAGTTTAAGGTATTTAATAGTTTTATTAATATTAAATCCTTTATAATTAAGACTATAGTAAACCGAAAGAGACCGAATATAAAGGTCGCAAAGTCTTCTTCCTTCGACTCTTGCGCTAGGAAGATACTATTGAAAGCGAGTTTTTATTATAAAGGACATTTGAATATTATATTATTCTTTAAGCTTAAGGTTGAGAATAACTAATTAAAGTATATTGCTATAATTATAAATATCCTAATTAATAGATTCCTCTTTGCGTTCTCTTTCTTATAAGACGAAATAGTCTCGCTTAGCATTTAAAAGACTAGGTTTTTAACTTTTATAATTATTAAAGAATTGAATAATATCTATAAAGGCGAACTCGTTTAAGATAAGCTATTAAATCTATTTAATAGCTCTCTTAATTGTCTTTAAAGCAATAAGAATAGGGTCTTCCTTTATATTATCATTTTTAAAGCAGTTATATATAAATATAAAGAAGTTAAGAACTAGCTCTTTTAAGTTATTAGAAAAGGAGTTTAAATAGGCGCGTAATCCTTTAGTTTCAAATTACAAATTAGCTAAGGTAGCTATTAAACGATCTATCCTTCTTAAAGGTCGAGCTAAAATTAGTCGTTTAACTAAAGGAGAGTCCTTTAAAGATTCTGAAAATTCTAAAGAGATTGCGCTAAGCGTTTAGGCAATTTGTTTAGTAGTAGTTTTTAAAATCATTTCGATAAGAGGTAGGTTAGGTCTAATTTTAAAATTCTCATTTCTAACTCTTAGTCTAGGACCGCGAGTCAAATCATATAATTTAGCATTTATTATATCTTTAGGCTAAAAGGCGAATTTCAAAGTAGGCTTAACTATAAATAACTAATTCCCTTCTTTATTATTAAAGAAATCTTATCTAAACCTTAGCATAAGAGTCTAGTTCTCTTTTAAAATAAGCAAACTATAAGCAAAAGCGCAGAGCCTTAGTATATTAATAATAGTACTATTAGGTAAGGTAATATCTATAGCTTAATTTAATCTTTTTATAATCCTATTAGCTGCTATAAGTACTATATTAGATAGGCCTATAAATCTGCAATTATAAATTCGATTGCCTTAGAATTTTACTACTCCTTTTTAAATAATAAAGAAATTAAGAATCTAAATAGCTTTAGCTATAAAAGTATTTTCCTTAAGAATTTTTAATAATACTTGCCTTCTATTATTAGAATTAATATTTATTAAGAAGTATAAATGAAATAGGAGTCCTCTCTTATTAATAGCTAAATTATTTAATTATTAAATAGATTCTTTCCTTTTATCTTAGTCTATTTTAAATGTATTGGCCAAGGTTATGTATCAATCTGCATTAGCTAAGAATTCCTCTTTAAAGATTCCCTTTAATCTTAATTCTTTAATTAAAAAGTCGTCAAATTAGAGAATTCCAAAGGCTATTTAAGTTAAAAGGTTGCTAATAGCATTCGCATAAGCTAAAAGGAGTTTTTATTACTCTATATCTCCTAAGGCTATATAGGTCGATTTAAAGCTCTTTAATAATGCAATAGCTCTGCTATCTTAAGAGAAGTTTATAACTAATGCTTATTTATCTCTTATTATAGTAAATAAAACCATTTATAAGTTCTTTAAAGGCATATTACTTATAAAAGATAGGGAGTATAAATAAGAGAGTTTAATAGGATATAAGAATTAAAAGGGCATATAAGCTGCAATAGGTTTACTATATATATATTAAGGAAATTGGACTTTTTATTTATTATTTAAGGAAAGTAATAGGAATGCTATAATTAAAGGCTAATATTAAAAATGTAAAATAAGTTAAAGTAGGTAAGAATTTGAAGTGATCTTAAAAGATCCATATCTTAAATAATAAAAGAGGCGATTTTGCTAAAAATGTAAAAATAAGGATTAAAGGAAGGTAAGATAATTAATAGGCTAGGAAATCGTTTAGTATTCCTACTTGCGTTCTTTAGATATTTCAAAAATAATAACTTAAGGTTGCAATTAGTTAGGTATTTTAATATTCTTTACTTATAGGACTAGCTTATAGGTTAAGTTAGAAAAATCTTAGTCTTTATCTAAGGGTTTAAAATTGCTTATATTACCGTTGGTTCTTATAGAAGATTCAGAGGTTATATTAATTTCTAATTTATCTTTTAAAGGGAATAAGGTCTAGTTGCATTGATAAAAGCGCTTTAGTCGATTAGCTGTAAAGGTTCCTTTAATATCGACTTTATTAAGTTCTTAAAGAGAATAGTATCCCTTTTCTTTCTACTTGGATTTAACCTTAAATAGGCTAAGCTATTAATAGTTAAGTTTAGTATCTGCTAATATATTAATACTTCTTATAATATTATAAATTAAAATAAGATTATCTTTTTAAATAGGATAAGTCTTAAGTACTTTAAAAGCAGCCTACGCTTCTTTAGCTTTTTCCTAATATTGTTTCTTTTATAAGATAATCTCTTTTATATCTATATCTTAAAGCTTAAGTTATTAGTATCTTATTATAAGTAAATTAGAACGGTTTTGAATTTGACTATAGTCGAACAATCTTTAAATAGGCTATCGAGATTTAAGAGGGAGCTATGCCTCTCTACTATAGATAAGGAAGAATAGTATAACTCTAATTGGTTTATAAATTATCATTTGATAAGTAAAGAGTATTTTATAAAAGTATTTTATTTAATCCTTAAATCCTTTATAAGTAACTTTAAATAGATTATTAAGAATATTATAGTATCCTTATTCTACTATTCTATTAGCTTTCGAGTTGTATACTAAGATTTGAACCCGCTTAATGCTATATTTCTACAAGAAAGCTTTAACTACTCCTTTATTTTTAAGGCCTCTATTAATAGTTAGTCTGCTAAAAAGTCTATAGCAATAGATTATATCTTTCTAAAGGAACTTTATAATAGATTCAAAGTTAGTAGATCTTAAAGGTTATCCTTTAAGCCATTTTAATAAGTCTTCCTTTACTAGAATAAAATATATTATCCTATTTTTAATAGTTAGTACTTATATAATATTAAGGCTGACTTTATAAAAAAGGCCTAATAGCCAGGTTAGGAATAAAGGATTTTCCTTACAATTAGGTTTTCGTTTCTAATAAGGGATGCAACTCTTTATAAAAGCTTTACAGTTTTCAAAAGTACCTTTTTAAAAGAATTTTCTTAAGAGTTAGTAGTAAGTGGACTTAGCTCCTTAGTAGCCAATCTCCTTATAAATATCTTAAATAGCCTTAGCTTGCAATTTGTTATTATCCAAATAAAGCTATATAGGAAATAAGTTATTGCTCCTTTTGAATAATCGTCTTCTTTATATTAGATAAATTAGAGCTTTAGCTTTGAATTTCTAAAAATCCTTAAGAGCAATTGTCTTTAATTGTTTAAGTATAATCAAAAATTTCGCAATTTCTTTAGAGTTACCTAAGTAATTAGGTAATAAAATTCTCTTATTTGACTCGCAGGCTAGGCTCGTAAGTCGAGTCCCTTTAAGGCAATATATTGATAGATAACTAACTTTATTCTCTACTTACTTATTAATATCTATTTTATCTTCTTTAATTAAATCAAAGGGATAGGGACGAGTTCTTTTTAAAAGGCTATTTGCAGTAGTATTTTTCGTTCTTAGAATATATTTGACTTTAAAGTCCATTAGTCTTATTTAAGCAATCCATTTTATTAATAAAGCCCTTAAGAGATTGCTTATAGCCTTATTTAGTTATTTCATTAGCACTTTAGTATTAATTTTAAAGATAAAGTAAGTGCTATAAAGGTCGCTTCTTATCTTTTTCATTACCTTTAAAGCTCTTTTGCATTCCTATTTAATAGTATTATACTTTATTTCTACTGGATTCTAAAGACTACTTTTAAAGCAAGCTAAATGTCTTTTCTATTAGCTATTAGCTTATTAAAGGATGGTACCCTATCCGATAAAGCTTGCGTTAACTATTAGTATAATTGGCCTAGCATTGGCTTTATAATCTATTTTAATTAGATATAGCGCTTTAAGCAACGCTTGCTTCAGTTGTTTTATAGCCTCTATTTAAGGTTCCTCCTATTAAAACTCAGCCCCTTTTTAAAATAAAGTATAAATAGGTACTGCCTTTTTAGCAAAATCCTTAATCCAAATGCGATAGTATACTATAATGCTAATAAACGCGCGAGCTTTTGCCATATTATTATACCTCTTTTATTTATCGATTTTAAGTACTTTAGCCTTCTAAGGACTTCGGCTATTAGAATTAGTAATAAAACTAATAATTTCTATTAATAGAAGATAGTATTATAACTTCGGACTAACTATTGCTCTTGCCCTTTCAAATTGTATAAGTACTTAGTCTAGGTTTTAAATATATTCTATTATAAATCATTATATACTAAGGAGAACTTCTTTATAGTTATAGAATGATCTTAATCCTTTTACTCTTATATCGTTTATATAAGGGAGCGCAATATTAAGTATATAATCTACTAGTATTTTATAGATTACTTAGATAAATTAAGCAATCGAATTTATAGCTCCTTAAGGTAATCTTATTATCTAAAGTAGCTTAAGAGAGGTTTAAATTGCTATTATATCTCTCAATTTAACGTTAAGAATAAATTAGTTATATTTAAAGAAGAAGTTAATAAAAGAGCTGCGAGTTAATCCTGCGAATTCATTTAAGAACTTATTTATATTTAAAGGGATATTAGCATCCTTAATAGTTACTTGGTTCATCTTTACTATTGCTATTATTAGTCTATAAGTTCCTTTCTCTTTCTTAGCAACTAGGAACTATTTATTCTTATAAAGGCTATTATAAAACTCGAGAATACCTTGCTTTAGCTTATCCTTTAATATTTCGATTACCTTTTCTTAAAGAGCTTTAAGTACTTTGAATGTTTTCTCTTACCAAGCTTTATAAGGTATTATCTTAATCTTAATATAAGGTATAACCTCTTTTCAAATCTAGCTAAGTTCTATTTAGTCAAAAGCTAAGGCGTCTTTTCGATTTGTTAAGGTTTTATAAAGTAATTTGCATTTTTACTTTATTAAGTTATCTTTAATTTTTAATATATTGAAACGTTCTTTTATTAGCCGATATCCGATAGGTTTATTAAAAAATCTGCCTATAATAAACTTATCGAATTTGCTACCTAGCTTTAGAGGTCGAAGCTTTTCATCTTATTTAAACTAATCATTTAATCCTTTAGGCTTTAAGCTGTTAGAGATTCCCTAATCTATTAGTTATACTTTATTAGCTTTGCTTTTATATATAATTCGAATATTAGCTAATACTATACTTCTCTACTTCTTTCCTTTTTTATTAAATCTTATAAAACGGTCCGAATTTTCCTTTTTAAAAATAAATAAAAGATTTTCTAAGTTATTAATTTAAAGTGCATAGATAGAAATGTTATTAGTAATTTTATTATTTTTCACTTGCGGGTTTAGCTTATAAGTGGTTTTTAAGTTTTTTAAAATGATTAGTAAATTATTAAAATTTATAAAATAAACCCTCTTTTCCGCCTTATTTTTCTTTTTTCTTAATTATTAATTTAATAAAACGCCAATTATACTATTTTTCAAAATTCCAGATTTAACTCCTAGTCTAGCCTGCGAGTTAAATCGCTATTATTTAAAATTGGCAAACTTACCTTTCTTTCACTATAACTCCTTGCTAAGTACCTTCCTTTATTAGTATTAAGCTTAGCCCTTATGCTAGCTAATCGTTTTTTAAAATCTTATTTTAGAATTCGGCTATATCTCTTATAATAACTATTTATCCTTTTAAAGATCGATCTATATTCTAAAGACTAGCTTTTATAAGACTATCTTTAAGATAGTTAAATATTAGCTAAGATTTTAAAATA
>JAENRP010000273.1:330-60859 GCA_024741835.1 Diplocarpon mali
TATTATTTAAATTATTAGAAGTGGATTTAAATTCAAATAACCTATTATTATTATTAGAAGTATTTGCTAAAGTTTTGATTAAATAGCCTTTTCCTTTGCCTTTCTTTAATAGTTGCAGCCTTTAGTAGGATAAGGGCAGTTTACTTCTTAACTTCTGCTTTAATTGCTTCTTAATATTAAAGTTAGCAATTATATTAATTAGTTGCCTTTTAACTTTATAATTATTAATATTATAAGCACTATTATAGAAGTAGTATCCCCGATAAGCTTAAGGGCTTATCCTATACTCCTTCCTCTTCTTAGGCTTATTATTACCTTATAATACGGCGTTTGCCAATTTAAAGTATCCTTTAAGGTCTTGCTTAATAGTTTAAAAGAGGTCGATCTTCTTATAGATCTTAAGGTTAGGTTAGATAAGAAGAGATTATTTTATAATAGTAAACTTAAGAGGGAGGCTATTAAATAGGAAACTAAAAAGCTGAGTTTCTTTAAAAGTTATAGCTATCTTAGGATCTACGGCTCTTACTTTCCTCCTTACTTTATATAGTATAGACTAGGCAAAGTCTATATTTATATCTATATCCTTATTATCTTTATCTTTTCTATATTAAAATAAAGTAATCTACTATAGTAGATACTAAGTATTAAGGGTAGTTGTTTAAGAGTATTTTACCTTTAAAGTATCCTATCTTATCTTTATATTATTATAAACTTAAATAAAATCTCAATCTTTATTACTTAAACCTCTATTGATCTTAAGCTTATATTTAGCTAAGGCTAGCCTATACTCCTTCTCCTTTTCTATATTTAAAATCTGCCTTTAGGATTCTCAGTTATTATCTACTAAAGCTTTTAAGCTAAGCTTATTTAATATATTTAGCAAATCCTTAGCAGTTATATTAACTATTAAAGTGGAAGTAGATAAATCAGTAGAGGGAGTATAAGAGGCTATTCTCGCGTATTTAATAAGTGTCTTTTAAATCGCTATTTCAATGCCTTTGCTTTTAAAGTAAAGCTTTAAATTATCGAACTATTGTTACCAGTTCTTTTAAGAGAGTTAGAGGTCTTTAGGCCTAGTATTTCGATCGGAATCGGAAGCTATTACTATTTCAAATAGAATTATATTAAAAAATCAAATAAATTAAATAGTTAAGAGCACTCCTCCTATCGAAAAGTCGAAATGATTAAATAGCAGGTATTATAGAAGTATTAAATAGGAAGGAAGTCCTCTTATCAAAAAGGATTTTTAAGTTATAATATAGGGAATTATACCTCTTACGAAATATAGTAAAGCAAGGAATTATACCTCTTGTAGTACTAAAGGGTTATAGAGCAAGGAATTATACCTCTTGCAATATAAGTTGGCTAAATAGGGAATTATACCTCTTATTCGCCGATTGCTCGCCTCTTACTATAAGTCTTATTCAACTTCCTACTAATAGTTATAGCGCAACTGCTTTTTAAAGGAAGTTAATAATCTATTATCGGTCTATCTAAGACTTATAACTTATTAAGCTTAAGTAAGTTGGCGCAGTAGGTAAAGGAGGCTTTTAAAGGTTAATAGTCGATATATTAATAAGAGTTAGAGAAGGAAGGTTACCCCTTTCTTCCTTATAGCTATATACATATTAATATCCTACTGACTAAGCAGTAGGGTCATATGATAATACATCGGAGTGATAGCTGTATTACCTATCTCAATATAATACGGTTTTAAATAATTCGACTTTTTTACTAACTTCTTTAATTTCGATACTTGGATATATTAACTTTAAACCTTTTGATAACTTCCTTATTAAAACCCTTTAAACTTACCTAAGTCACTTTAAGGCTAATGCGGTTTCCAATTGTTTTTACCCTATTTAGCGGGGTCGCCTCTTAAGTTAGTTAGGCTATATATCCTTAGGATTGCTTGAAATTGTTTCTAATTTTTCTTTAACTTACGCTTTAATAGCTTTGCCAGTTTTCGGATTTTTAACTTATAGTCCTAGCCTACGAGTCATCTTACTTAAAAGAAGATTTTCAATTTATCGAATTACCCTTTTGCCTCTTTCCCTTTCCCTTTATTAGTTTTTCTAAAATCCACTTATAGTCCCGGCCTAGGAGTTGCATTACCAAAGGAGGAAAAGGAGTTTTTATTATTTTTATTCGTTTACTACCGCACCTCCTTCCCTTCCCCCTCTCCCTTTATATATTTCTTTAGAATCCACTTGTAGGCCTAGCCCGCGAGTTAAAAAAAAAAAAAAAAAAATCCCCTTTCTCTTCTCTCCTTCCTTCCCTCTTTACTAATTTAGCTATTAGTCCTTATACTTATAAAAGGGCTAGTATTCTTAACTTGCAAGAGTCTTATATCTTCGCTAATAGTAGCAGGGGCCGCTACTTAAGTTAATTAGGGCATATATAGAGACTTAGAAGAAAAGGAGTTATGTAATAGTCATATAATAGTTAAGGAATCATAGGATAGAGAGTCGAAGGAGGAGTTATATGATATAAGTCATATAACAAAGTCATATAATCGGCTAAGGGTCGAAGGGGGTATAAATAGGACTACTATTATACTTAGAGATAGCGCGCAATACCAACTACCTATTCTACCCTTAACTAATGAATTGTCCTAGTTCTTATCTTTAGAGAGCCCGCTTATAGTGCTTCCTCCCTCTTTGTCTTTGGTCTTCACGTAGGCCTATTCTTGTATTGTTCCTGCTCCCTTTTATAATAGTATAAGTAGAACGGTCTAAGGCGTTATTTTAAGTATTAGTTCATAATCTTAATTTAGCTATCGACATTAGGGTTATAAGCTATAGTTAGTTTGACCTTTATACCTAGTATCTAATAGAGCTCTTTTTAAAAGGAAGAGACGAATTAGGCGCCTCTATCTAATAGAATCGAGTTAGGCATGCTAAAATGGCGTATCTAGTAAATTAAAAACAACTTTGCAAGGCCTTTTATATCGACCGAATTATAGTATAAAACCGAAACTGCCTTCTTTAATAACCTATCGATAATTATAAGGGCAAAATTATAACCGAGTTCATTAAGCAGAAGCTCTATAAAATCTATTATTAAGTGTTAATATACTCATTTAGGAATTGGCAAGGGTTATAGGAAACCTAAGGTTTTATTATAATAAGCTTTTATTCTTAAATAATAATAGTTCTAAATATAAGTGCTAATATTGCTGCTAAGGCTTTTCTAGTAGTATTTTCTTCCTATTAGAAGCCTTGTTTTCCCGATTCTAGCGTATATAACGCAAGGTTACTTATATATATAACGAATTAAGGCTATTTGTAGTTTAGGAGGTTATAATGGCATAACGAGTCTACCTTAGAAGAAGAGTTTGCCTTGGTTGAATTCATAGTCGAGGCTATGGCTCTGCGCCTTATCTCGGAACTTCTATAGCTTAAAGGAGGTCTTATTAGCTTAAATGACCTTATCGATAATATAGTAGTTTGCCACGTTGTACTCGACCCTAGACGTTAGGTCGGCAGGTACCTCTATTAGCGCGATTAGCACAATCGTCACTCGTAGGCCGGGCCTAGGAGTGGAATTGATCTGCGCTAAAGTCACTTGTAGGCCGGGCCCGCGAGTGGAATTGATCTGCGCTGAAGTCACTCGTGGGCCGGGCCCACGAGTGGAATTGTTCTATAGAAGAGTCACTCGTAGGCCAGGCCTGCAAGTAGAACCGCCTTATAACGGCCGCACCCTCAACTGGTGCAATTACCTAGGAGTACGGCGTTTTAAGGTTTTACAATCTCGATTCGATATAGGGTTATTTCAAATCGACCTTAAAGGTGCAAAAGGATATTCTTATATAATATCACGTGAATAGGTAATAGAGCTTCCAGCTGCTATATATATAAGGAAGAAGGGTTCTTCCCTTAGGAGGGCTCTTTAACTTCTTCGTTTCTTTCGTATTAGACCTATAGAATACGCCTTTTGCACTACTTCTTACTATTATACTTAATCTCGCACTTCGGTGGTTCTATATTATTATATTAAATAAAGAAGTTCTCCTTTGCTAAGGATAGCTTTTAATAATATCCTACCCCTTTTAAAAATCGATTCGCAATTATTTCGACTTTTTATAAAGTCAAGATCTTAGAGATCTCTTAAACAAACTAGGAGCTTGAGTATAGCTTATTAACTAATATAATCGAGGAACGCTTTTATTAGCCGGATTTTCTTAACTACTCCTTTTATAGAAGTGCTATAGGCAGAAGTTAAGAGAGTACTATGCTACTAGAACCCTTCTTCTGCGGAACCCTTTTTTTAATCGAATTACTATCGAAACCAAAATCGGTAAAATGAATTCCCTACTAGCCGGAAGTTAGCAAATACGGAATATACCTGGTTCGTTCGAGGAAGCAGCTTCTATAGGGAGTACCCCTACCCTAGCCCCTAGGGCCGGACCTTCCTTCGCCGCTAAGGGCAAGAGATAATAACGCTATAGCTAAGCCAATTGAGATAATTAAGACTTTTCGAACCCGAATATCTTATAAGGAATAGTCTTAGGTTTAAAGGAATCCTTGCAATGCTAAGATCAATCTAATTAATAATTGTAAAGCGAGATTAGTAGGATTGCTTAGGCCATCTCTGGCCTAAAGACCCTAGCTTATTAAAGCTAAGAGACGGCTTAGCGCGTATATTAAACTATTAAGTGAGAATCTACCTATCCTTAATAAAGTAAGACCTAGCCTCCTTTAGAAGTTGATATAAATGCGAAATAGATAAAAATTCAATTAATTAAAAAGATTATCCCCTTTAATAATAGAATCTCTTTAATATATAAGTAGTAGTTAGCTTTAATCTAAGATCAATTATAAGTTAATGCCGACTTATACTTAAATAAGCAAGCTCGCCGAGCTCTTATTTAAGGATCTACTATAAGATAAGCCCGAACGTACCTTAAACCTTAGTACCTCTTAAAGACTAACCCCTTTTAAAACTATTAAGAAATAGTAGAACTGCTAAGCAGCTACTTTTTAATTAGCTAAGAAGTAGACCTATTCCGATCTACTTTCTATTACCTCTATATAAGAGAAGCCGGTTATTCTAAAGAAACTTTCCTTTAGTTTCAAGCCTGATTCTAATTAGCTATAATTTAAGAAAAGGTCTTAAGATCTAAGTAGTTCTTCTTTATATAAAATAAGATTACCCTCTAGCTTAGAGCTATATACGTCTTAGTAAAGGCCTCTTAAGGAAAGGACTATATTATTATAATTAACTAATTGAATGCCCTTAATGCCGAACGCTAAAGTAACTAACTTCTTAACCCTTTGATTAGAAGTAAGGCGACTTTAGTATTATATTAAAAGATATCTAATTCACTCTTTAATAAGACTGCTTACGGTCTGAGCGCTAGAAGTACTACCTGAGTTCCTAAGCCATTAGCCCTAAAGCCTACTACCCCTTTTTGCTAAGATACGCTAGCTAAGGCTAGTTCTCCTACTTTACCTCTTAAGCAAGCTACCTATTAGACTTATAGTAAAACTAGTTACTATAAGATTAAGTATCCTTTTGCAAGTAAGATTAATACCTTAGAAGATGCAAAGGAAGCTAATCCGACTTTAGACTTAATTGAAAATAGGATCGAAATAGAGGAAGATTAGGAAAATGAAGAGGCCTAGGAAAAGACTCCTACTTAGGCCTGCGAAAGTGCGACTTATTAAAGCTAGATCTTAACTCTTTAATAGAAAGGAAGCAATTCCTAACCTTTTATACTATTAGTATAAATGGACTTAAAGTATTATTATTAGCTTTAATAGATACTAAAGCCTTTAATTACCTATTTTTAAATCGTTCCCTTTCTATACGTCTTTTAAAAGCGACTAGCTTTAAAATTCTTCCTCTTCTAGCCCCTATTTCTATCTATGGATTTTAAAATACTATTCGCACGCAAGCTATGCACTATATATACTTTTATTTAAAAATTAATAGAAGGCGTATTTATAACTGCCCTTAGGTTATTCTCGACCTAGGCTAGCGTAATGCTATTATTAGAGTTAAATGGATACGCTAATTCTGACTTAAACTTAATCTAAAGGAAAACCGATTTATATAGCCTTTATATTACCCCTTATCTCCCTAATTTACAAAGGAAATTATCATTTGTCTTCTCCCTTTTAAAGGACTTTAGATCCGACCTAATTATTAAGCTGATATTAACTATAAAGAATAGAAAATAGCTATAGATAAAGCTTAATAAATTAATAAAAGATAGCCTTATATTAATTTAATAGTTCTAATTAAGCGCAAGATCCTTATTGCTATTACTAAGCTAGCGCCCTTGCTTATAACTAAGCTAGATTTAGGAAAACAGTCTAATATAAATCGACTATATTCTAACCCTATTTGCAAATACCTTAAAGTAGCGATTCCTATTTGCGAAATCAGTACTAACGCCTTTTATTATAATACAAAGCGTAAGGAGACTGAGTTCTTTTAAACTAGTATTTATAAAGTGGATAGGATTCTAAAGGAAAGATATAAGCCTAAGAATCCTAATATTAAAAAGCTAATTAACAATCGACTCTTAAAATAGTACCAATCTCTAAGATAAGCCTTCTTAAAAAGGGATGCAGATACCCTCCTTCCCTATTAGTACTACGATTATAAGATATAATTAAAAGGGCCCTTGCCTAACGCCTATTCGCCCCTTTACCGTCAATCTACTAAGGAGCTTAAGGTTATAAAGGAGTACTTACTATAAGAGGGAGCAGGAACAATACAAGAGAATAGGCCTAAGGGAAGACCAAAGACAAAGAGGGAGGAAGCACTATAAGCAGGCTCTTTAAAGACAAGAACTAGGACAATTCACTAATTGAGGGTAGAATAGGTAATTAGCATTGCGCGCTATTTCTAAGTATAATAGTAGTCCTATTTATACCCCCTTCGACCCTTAGCCGATTATATAACTCTATTATATAACTTATATTATATAACTCCTCTTTCGACTCTCTATTATATAACTCCTTAACTATTATATAATAGTCATATGACTCCTTTTCTTTTAGGTCTTTATATATATCCCAACTAACTTAAGTAGCAGCCCTTGCTACTATTAGCAAAGAATACAAGACTCTTATAAGTCGAGAATACTAGCCCTTTTATAAGTATAAGGACTAATAGCTAAATTAGTAAAGAGGGAAGGAAGGAGAGAAGGGAAAGGGGATATTTTTTTTTTTTTTTAATAAGGTGACTCGCAGGCTGGGATTATAAGTAGATTTTGGAAAAACCAGTAAAGGGAAAGGGAAAGAGGTAAGAGGGTGATTCGATAAATTAAAAATCTTCTTTCAAATAAGATGACTCGCAGGCTAAGATTATAAGTTAAAAATCTGAAAACTAGCAAAGCTATTAAAGCGCAAGTCGAAGAAAAATTAAAAACGATTTCGAGCGATCCTAAGAATATATAGCCTAATTAACTTAAGAGGCGACCTCGCTAAATAGGGTAAAAACAATTAGAAACCGCATTAGCTTTAAAGTAATTTAGGCAAGTTTAAAAGGTTTTAATAGGAAAGTTATCAAAAGGTTTAAAGTTGTTTTCAATATATTTAAGTATTGAAATTGAAGAAGTTAGTAAAAAAGTCGAATTATCTAAAATTGTATTAGTATATTTTTACTCGTAAGCTAGGCTTAAAAGTGGAATTCCAGTTTTTATATAAAGCTTAATTAGCCTTTGCTAAGCAAGTGTAAGAAGGTATAGAATAGCTAATAAGAGTATTATAATTAAATGTAATAGAAGAAGGTTTACCCTATTTAAGATTAATTTCTAAGATAAGGTTTTTAAAATAAAAGGGGGCTTTTCTTAGCCTTTAGGATAATTCCTATTAGCTATCGAAATAAGGGGTTTTTCAAAATCGTTTCTAAAGTAAGATTTCGAGTTTTATCAAATTGAATATTCGATATTATAAGTATTTAAGGTTGCTAATATAGCTAATTAAATATATCTATTTTAAAAGGGTCAGAATCTAAAAGAATTATACTATTAAAGCTAATAATTTAAGCTTTTTAAGCGAAGAAAAGGAATAGGGGTTTTAATTAAGAAGTCGAAAGGGGGTTATTAAAAAAGAGGTTTTTTAAAGTAGAGACCGATAGTTATAATTAATTAAATGATTCTTGCGTCGAAAGGGGGTTATCGAAAAAGAGGTTTTTAAAGCAGAGACCGACAGTTATAATTAACTGAATGATTCTCGCATCGAAAGGGGGTTATCGAAAAAGAGGTTTTCGAAGCAAAGACCGATAGTATTGAGATAGGTGATATAGCCATCACTCTAATGTATTATCATATGACCCTACTGCTTAGTCAGTAGGATATTAATACGTATATAGCTATAGGGAAGAAAAGGGTAACCTTCCTTCCTTAACTCTTACTAATATATCAACTATCGACCTCTAAAAGCCTCCTTTACCTACTGCGCCGACTCACTTAAGCTCAATAGGTTATAAGCCCTAGATAGACCGATAATAGATTATTAACTTCCCTTAGAAAGCACTTGCGCTGCAACTATTAGTAGGAAGTTAAACGAGACTTATAGTAAAAGGCGAGCAATTGGCGAATAGAAGGTATAATTCCCTATTTAGCCAACCTATATTACAAGAGGTATGATTCCTTGCTTTATAACCCCTTTAGTACTATAAGAGGTATAATTCCTTACTTTACTATATTTTATAAGAGGTATAATTCCCTGCGTTATAGCCTAAAAACCCTTTTCGATAAGAGGACTTCCTCCCTATTTAATACTTTTATAATACCTGCTATTTAATTATTTCGACTTTTCGATAAAAGGAGTGCCCTTAACTATTTAATTTATTTAATTTTAATGCAATTCTATTTAAAATAGCAATAGCTTCCGATTCCGATCGAAACATTAGACCTAAAGACCTCTAACTCTTTTAAAAGAACTAGCAATAATAGTTCGACGATTTAGAGCTTTACTTTAAGAGCAAAGGCATTAAGATAGCGATTTAAAAGACACTTATTAAATACGTAAAAATAGCCCCTTATACTCCCTCTACTAATTCGTCTACTTTTACTTTAATAGCTAATACAACTACTAAGGATTTGCCAGATATACTAAATAAGCTTAGCCTAAGAGCTTTAGTAGATAATAATTAAAAATCCTAAAGGCAGATTTTAAATATAGAAAAGGAGAAGGAGTATAAGCTAGCCTTAGCTAAATGTAAGCTTAAGATCAATAGAGGTTTAAGTAATAAAGATTAAGATTTTATTTAAGTTTATAATAATGCAAAGATAAGATAGGATACTTTAAAAGTAAAATACTCTTAAATAACTGCCTTTAATACCTAGCATCTACTATAGTAGATTACTTTATTTTAATATAGAAAAGATAAAGATAATAAGGATATAGATATAAATATAGACTCTGCTTAATTTATATTATATAAAGTAAAGAGGAGAGTAAGAGCCGCAGATCTTAAGATAGCTATAACTTTTAAAGAAACTCAGCTTTTTAGTTTTCTACTTAATAGCCTCTCTTTTAAATTCGCTATTATAAAACAATCTCTTCTTATCTAACCCAACCTTAAGATTTATAAGAAGATCGACCTCCTTCGAACTATTAAGCAAGACCTCGAAGGACGCTCTAAATTGGCAAATGCCGCATTATAAGGCAACGATAAGCCTAAGAAGAGGAAGGAGCGCAGGACGAGCCCTTAAGCTTATCAGGGATACTACTTTTATAATAGTACTTATAATATTACTAATTATAAAGTTAAAAGGCAACTAATTAATATAGTCGCCAGCTTTAATATTAAGAAGCAATCGAAGCAGAAGTCAAGAAGCAAACTACCCTTATCCTACTAAAGGCCGCAACTACTAAGGAAAGGCAAAGGTAAAGGAAAAGGCTATTTAGCCAAAACTTTAATAGATACCTTTAATAATAATAGTTGGTTATCTAAACCTAAATCCACTTCTAATAATTCAAATAATAATTATAATAAAGATGCTTACGTTTTAAAAGCCGATCTTTATAAGATCCTTAAATCCGATTAGTATAGTAATATTAGTTATATAGCATATATAACTAATAAACCCTACTTATTTAAAGGCCTACTTACTAGAATAAAAAGGCGCTCTATTAAGGTTAATAGTAAAAGGTTATATATAGATTAAATAGGTATAGTAAAGATGAATATCGCTAGCATTTCTTTCCTTTTGTAAAATATTCTCCTTATGCTTAACTTAAGTATTAATCTTTTATTTAGCTATAAGATCTATATAAAGTTGAATTATATAAGAGTTTTTAATAATCAATTTATATAGTTTATAAATAATAACTATAAAGTGATCTTTAAAGCTAAAATTAAAGATAGACTTTATATTATCTTAAAGGTAATATTATAGAAATTGACTTTTAGGCCAAACCTATAAGTAGATTCCTTTAAGGAAAGTGCACTCTTTACCCTAATATAATTAAGTAAGGATAAAGAGAATAAATAGACTCTTAAGCTAGGATCGCAAGTGAAATTTATAAGAATAACTTTTAAGCTAAGACTATAGGTAGATTGCAAAGTGTCTTTAAAGATAACTCTTAAGCTAGGATTATAAGTGAATTTAATAGAAATAACTCTTAGGTTAAGACTGCGAGTAGATTCTATAGATTCGCTAATAATAACTCTTAGGCTAAGATCGCAAGTGAAATTCGCAGAAATGACTCCTAGGCTAGGACTGCAAGTAAAATTCGCAAATTCATTAGAATTAACTCTTAAGCTAGGATTGTAAATAGATCTTGCGGTTTTACTAAAAACGACTCCTAAGCCAGGCTTGCAATTAGAAAACGGCAAAACCTCGAACTACTATCACTAGTCCTTTTTAGCCGCTAATAATAAAGTATTAACTAATAATAGGCTACTAAAGCTATTAAAAGCCGAAAGCCTATTAAAGTATTAGCTAATATATAAAAGATTTGCGCATTTAAAGCTAAAGAAATTGAAGGGCCTATATAAGGTCTTAATCTTAAAATAGAAGGTCTAAGTACTAAAGGATCGCCTAGTATACCGAATTTAAAAACTAATAAAACTTCGAAATCGGACGCAAACTAAGCTTAATCTATAGAAAGATTCGATACTAGTACTAATATCTATTAATACTATTAGACTATTTATAACCTTAATTAAAGGAAATAATTAGTTTTCTTAAATAGTAGATAACTCTACTTAATAGATATAGACCATTTGCACTAGGACTAAATCTAAGCTTATAAAAAAGCTAGAAACTTAAAAAGTGATAGAGGAACGCTAGACCTAGTTAAAGCTAATAGCTATTAAGTCTAATAATGTATTAGAGATCAAGGCAAAGCTTAATAAATAGGTAAAATAAGGAGTTTATTATAAACCAATTATAATATATAAAGGTTCCTACTAGAATAGTATTATTAAATAAAGCATCTAATAAGTAGAGACTGACTATTGCACTCTACTATAAGATATTGACCTACTACTAGAATTCTAAGACCTTATAGTTAAAGTAAACGCATACTTATAAAATAGAATAGGTAGTAGACTAATAGTCAATAGCACCCGAATATTACTATATAAGGCATATTTTAAATAGAAACTAAGCCTAAACTATATTTGCATCTTTAGAAGCGTCTACTACTCCTATATTAGCCTAAAGTCCTAGCTTATAAGTATAAAGAGTAAGAAGCTAATAGATTAAAGTAAAGAGTATATATTTATTAAGTATATTAAATAGATAATAAAGCAATAGATAATATACGCGCTAGATCTAAGGCAAGTAATTATATCTTTAGTAGTTAAGTTCGATAAATCTTAAAATAGGAAGGAGCTATCCTTAAAGCTCTATATACTTAAAGATTCGCAAGGTATACTACTTGATAGTAATACTATTAAGCCGAACTAATAACCCCTCTCTCTTAGCTTAAGTATATTAAGCGCACTTGCTAATTAATAACCTACTGATCGCCTAAAGGTCGAATAGACTATTCTTATTGTTTGCGAACTGCTTAAAGTATAGAACAACTTTAATATTATTATCCTTTTAATTAAAGCACCTATAGTAAAGGATATTCCTAAAATAGGTATAAGTAATAATAAGCCTCTATTATTAGAAAGTGGTTCTTTAAATAATAAGCCTATAGAACCTATAGCTGAACCTACGTCTTTAAAGAGGAATAAAGACTTAGAACTAGAAGATACCTTAAATAAACGCGAGTTTAAGCGTATCTAGGCTATAATAGTATATAGGATTTATAAGCTCGAACTTTAATAGAGCTTTAATAAAGATAATACGTTCCTAGCTGCTAAGGGGATAATGAAAATCTCTCTTTTAAAGATATATAATAAAGCTATTAATAATCTAAAGAATAGAGCAGTATAAAGTAAGGCAATCTAAGAGGAGATAAGCTCTTTTACTATAAATAGTATATAGATAGAGGAACCGATGCTAAAGGATATAAACCTAGTATTAATAAAGTAGGTCTTTACAATTAAGATATATATAGATAGAACCCTAAAGTATTATAAGGCAAGGCTTATAGCTAGGGGCTTCTCCTAATAGTATAAAGAAGACTACTTCAATACGTTCGCGCCAATAGTTTATATAAATACCCTTTGCATATTTATAGCAATAGTAGCTGCTAAGGACCTTAAATACAAATAATATAATATTAAAAACGCATTTACTAAAGCGATTATAAAGGAACGGATTTTTCTCTCCCAACTTAATAGTATTCCTATATATATTAGCCACTCTCTCTATATACTTTACAATATCTATAGGCTTAAATAATCAGCTTATAATTAAAACCTCTTATATAGCTCTATTCTAATGAAAATAGGATTTATTTAAAGCCTAGCTAACCCTTATTTATTTACTTATATTAAGTATAGAATCAAGTTGCTACTATATATTAATAATATTGCTATAGCTACGAAAACAATTACTTAATTAGATTAGTTCTTTAAGACTATTCGAAAACGTTTTAATACTAAGGATCTAAGGGGAATTTATAAGATCCTTAGTATCTGCGTCATAAGGAACTGCTCTATTTAAGAACTCTAGTTAGACTAAGAGTAGTATATTAAAAAGATCCTAAATTAAATAAGACTCTCTACTTATACTTTTAACTTTAAGCTAAAGTGTACTCCAATCGAAGGAAAGTATAATAAGTTAAAGCCTACTAATGAAAATAAGCAAAGAGGAGATCTAAAGAAGTACTAATAAGATATTAAAGCAATTATATATACTATAGTATATATAAGACTAAATATTGCCTTTATTATTAAGTAACTTAGTTAGAACTTAAAGGATCTGATAGTTTAATATAAGAATACAATCAAGCGACTTAAAAGGTACCTTTAATTGATAATTATATAAAAGGTAAGATATAAACTAATAAAATATATAAGTATAAAACTTAAGGTATATACCAATTCCAATTAAGCAAATATAAAAGGTTAAAAAAGTATATTTAAAAGTGTAGCAATACTATATAGCAGACCTATATTATAAGGAAGTAGAAAGTAGAAATTAATAGCTACTATAAGTACTAAGGCCGAATATATATTAATATTATTAAATTGCAAATAAGGATTATAAATCGCTTAAGTTTTAAAAGATATAGGTTTTACTAAGTATATTAGATAAGATAGGAACTATATTAATCTTTAAGTAAATAATATAAGGGTAATTGCACTTATAAAGAATTTATACTTATATAAGCGATTGAAATATACTAATATTACTTACTACTTTATTTATAACCTTATTATAAAAAATAAGTTATTAATTACTTATATCCTAACTAATCGAATAGTAGTAGATGGATTTATAAAGCTACTAAAGATAGTTGCAAAGTTTAAAGCATTTAAAGATATACTAAGGTTACAAAAGATAGTAGGAGTTTAGTAGGCTTAAGGACGACTCCTAGGCCCGCTTTGCGAGTTAGGTTATATAGTCTTATAGAAGAAAGTTTTTAAATCGACTCTTAGGCCTAGACCGCGAGTCAAGTTATATAGTCTTATAAAAGAACGCTTTTAGGAAATTTGACTCCTAGTCCTACCCTATAAGTAAAGTTTAGTAATTTTAATAAAGGTTATTATTAATTAATTATTTTTAATTTAAAGAGATACCTAGGAGTTAGATTAGCGCAAAAGGATAGTTATTATTTTCTTAACTATAGGTTAATCGGAGTAAGGTCTAAGTAAGGGTATTAAGATAGGTAATATAGCTATTACTCTAATATATTATTATATAACCCTACTACTTAATTAGTAGGATATTAATATATATATAGCTATAAGGAAGAAAGGGGTAACCTTCCTTTCCTAACTCTTATTAATATATCGACCATCGACCTTTAAAAGCCTCCTTTACCTATTGCGCCGACTCACTTAAGCTCAATAGATAGTTATAATTAACTAAATGATTCTCGTATTAAAAGGGGGTTATCGAAAAAGAGGTTTTTAAAGCAAAGACCGATAGTTACAATTAACTAAATGATTCTTGCGTCGAAAGGGGGTTATCGAAAAAGAGGTTTTCGAAGGGTTAATCTCTTATTTGCAAACTAAGAGAATCAAAAGGAGAAGTCGTATAAAGACGAAATCTCAAAGGAATCGTCCCTGCGTAAGTCACTAATATAAGAGGAAGCAGGAATAATATAAGAGAATAGGCCTAAGGGAAGACTAAAGATAAAGAGGGAGGAAGCACTATAAGCGGGCTCTTTAAAGATAAGAACTAAGATAATTCACTAGTTAAGGGTAGAATAGGTAATTAGTATTGCGCGCTATCTCTAAGTATAATAGTAGTCCTATTTATACCTCCTTCGACCCTTAGCCGATCATATAACTTTATTATATAACTTATATCATATGACTCCTCCTTCAACTCTCTATCCTATGACTCCTTGACTATCACGTGATAGTCACGTGACTCCTTTTCTTCTTGGTCTTTACATTACTTAAGAATTTAGATAAAGGCTTTATTAAGATAAGTACTAGCCCCTTTGCTTTGCTAGTACTATTTGTAAAGAAGGCCGACGGTAGCCTCCAATTTTGCATAAACTACTAAAAGCTAAACGCCCTAACTCAGAAGGACGCTTACCCGATTCCGAAGATAGATAAGCTTTTAAGGCGAGTATCTAAAGCCAAGATTTTTATAAAATTGGATATTCGAGCCGCTTTCAATCGAATACGAATAGACCCTGAATTAAAAGAATATACTACCTTTCGAATAAGATATAGATCTTATAAATGCAAAGTTCACCTATTCGGCCTTTATAATAGACCTAGTACTTACTAGCGGTATATAAATAACATTCTTTTAAATTACTTAAATGATTTTTATATAGCGTATTTAGATAATATTTTGATTTACTTTAAGAATATTAAAGAGTACTAGGGTTATGTTAAAAAGGTATTGAAATAACTCTTAAAGGCTAGCCTTTAAGTAGATATTAAGAAATGCGAGTTCTATATTATTTGAACTTAATATCTCAGATATATTCTAATAATAACTAGGATCGAACTAGACCTTAAAAAGGTTAAACTATTGCGCAATTAGAAGTACTTAAAAACTATTATTAAAATAAAGTCCTACTTAGGATTTTATAGGTTTTACTAATAATTCATTTGCAACTTTAGGCTAATCGCCAAACCCTTTTCTATTCTAATCCGACCGATAGTACCCTAGGATTGGACGGAAGAGTATCGAATCGCTTTTAAAGAGCTTTGTAAGTAGTTGCTCTCGATTCAGCAGATTTACTATTTTAACCCTAATTTACCTATAAAGCTAGAAACTAATGCTTTTAATAGTATTATCGCTAAAGTACTTTCTTAGTAATACTTTAATAAGCAATAGTACCTAATTAGCTTCTATTTGCATATACTTTCTAGCTATAAACCTAATTAGGAAATATATGATAAAGAACTCTTTACTATCATTAAATCCTACTATAAATAGAGACCTAAGCTTATATCGCTTAAGGAATAAGTTAATATTTACTTAAATTACCGCTCCCTTAAGTACTTTATAACTATTAAGGTTCTAACTGCGAAATAGTACTAATAGATAGAATTTTTATTTGACTTTAATTTTCGAATTATATATACTCTTAATAAAGATAATCAGAAGGCCGATATCCTTAGCCGCTAAGAGCAGGATATGCTAGTCTATAAATAAGCGAAGCTAGATAGCCGATCTTAGGTTCTGATTTCCCTTATCTAATTAAACCCTTAAATCAATACCGAACTAGCCGATAAATTTCTCGCCAAATCTGCTAAAGGCACTCTTACCCTAATATCAATTAATACTCCCGATTCGACCCCGAATCGACTTAAGGATTCCTTTGATTTGATCGAAAAGCTTTATTAAAATAACTGCGAATCCTTTTAAAAGATTCGCGCCGACCTCTTTAAAAACTACTCCTTAAAAGACGGATTACTTTACTTTAAGGAGCATCTTTATATACGCTATAATACTCCCTTATATACTTATCTAATTCAAGAAGCTTATAACCAACCTTTAAGCGCGCACCTTAGTAGCTTAAAGACCTATTAGCTTCTTACTTCTAAGTACTATTAAGTCGGGATAGGTTCGGATTGCAAAAGATTTATTACAAACTGCAGACCTTATCAATTCTTATATTCGAAGACAATTAAATAATAAGGCCTCTTATAGCCCTTTCCTATTCTTAATTATCTTATATAGCACTTATATATAGATTTTAAGGACTTCCCTTTTAATAAGTACGGTTTTGATCGAATCCTGGTTTTTATAGACCGACTTAGTAAAAGCGCTATTTCGATCCTTTATTAAAAAGATATTAATGCTTAAGGAACTGCCCGATTATTCGTTTAATAGATATATTGATTCGGCTATACTTTAAAGACAATTATCTTAGACTAAGGCCCTTAATTCGTCTCCTTATTTTAAAGAGAGTTCTGCTATATTATTAGTATTAAGATCAAACTTTCTATAGTATACTATAAGGAGACTAATAGCCAAACGGAGATTATAGATAAGTATATTAATTTAAGGCTATAGCCTTTTATTAATTACTATTAAGATAATTAAAGTAAATTGATTCTATTAATAGACTATGCGTAATCTACTCTCCCTTACGCTTCTATTAGTATAATCCTATATTAGCTTAAGTATAGAGTTGCACCTTAGACAAGTTGGGACTAGATCTCCTTAAATACATTAAGTCTATAGGAGAGATTGAATTAAGCAAAGGCTAGGCTAGTAGTAGAGAGGATATACGCAGCTTAGGAAGTAGCGAAAGGCAATATAAAATGCGCTTAAGAGAAAATGCGCAAGTCTACGAATTAATATTAAAAGGAGATTGATTAGAAACCTAAAGATATAGTCTACCTTTTAATAAAAAATCTTAAGAACTACCGCCCTAATAGGAAACTGGCCAATTAATAAGATAGCCCCTTTAAGGTTCTTAAAAAGGTAGGCAATTTATATCAAATCAAGCTGCTTATAAGTTTTATAATATACAATATCTTTGCGCTAGAGCTACTATTCAAAGATCTATAGAACCCTTTACTAGGTTAAGAATAACCCTGGCCTACTATAGAAAAGATCGCTAGGTAAGAAGAGTATAAAGTATCTAAGATACTAGGTATACGCTTATCTTAAAGGAACTTAAAGTACTAGGTCAAATGGACTAGTTATAACCTTAATTCAAATTGGTATCGCACCTTAAATTTTATAAGATCTTTATATAAGATTTGCGACTTTTATTAAGCTAATCTTATAAAGCTAGGACTACCTTAGAACTTATAAGCTTAGCTAAAGGCTTAAGAAAGTAATATAGATAATTATAGTCATTTAAAAGATGATAGGCTAGATGCGAAACAGGTTAGTAAATAAATCTAAAAATATAAAAAAAAAAAAAAAAAGGAGAAAAATTATTGAGCTTAAGTGAGTCGGCGCAGTAGGTAATAGAAACTTTTAAAGGTCGATAGTCGATATATTAGTAAGAGTTAAGGAAGGAAGGTTACCCCTTTCTTCCCTATAGCTATATATATATTAATATCCTACTGATTAAGCAATAGGGTTATATAATAATATATTAGAGTAATAGCTATATTACCTATCTTAATACCCTTACTTAGACCTTACTCTGATTGACTTATAGTTAGGAAAATAATAACTATCCTTTTGCGCTAATCTAGCTTTTAAGTATCTCTTTAAATTAAAAATAATTAATTAATAATAACCTTTATTAGAATTACTAAACTCTACTTATAAGGTAGGACTAGGAGTCAATTTTCCTAAAAGCGTTCCTTTATAAGATTATATAACTTGACTTGCGGTTTAGGCCTAAGAGTTGATTTAAAAAACTTTCCTTTATAAGACTATATAACTTAACTTGCAAGGCGGGCCTAAGAGTTGTCCTTAAGCCTATTAAGCCCTTACTATCTTTTGCAACTTTAGTATATCTTTAAACGCTTTAAACTTTATAATTATCTTTAATAGCTTTATAAATCCATTTGCTACTATTCGATTGGTTAAGATATAGGTAATTAATAACTTATTCTTTATAATAAGGTTATAGATAAAGTAGTAGGTAATATTAATATATTTTAATTGCTTATATAAGTATGGATTCTTTATAAATGTAATTACTTTTATATTATTTACTTAAAGATTAATATAGTTCCTATTTTATCTAATATACTTAATAAAACCTATATCTTTTAGAACTTAGGCAATCTATAATCCTTATTTGCAATTTAATAGTATCAATATATATTCGGCCTTAATACTTATAATAGCTACTGATTTCTACTTCCTACTTTCTTATAATATAGGTCTATTATATAGTACTGCTACGCTTTTAAATATACTTTTCTAACCTTTTATATTTGCTTAATCGGAATCGGTATATAATTTAAGCTTTGCACTTATATATTTCGTTAGTCTATATTTTACCTTTTATATAATTATCAATCGAAGGTACCTTTTAAGTCGTTTGACTGCATTCTTATATTAAATTGTTAGATCCTTTAAATTCTGATTAAGTTGCTTAATAATAAAGGCGATATCTGGTCTTATATATATTATAGTATATATAATTGCTTTAATATCCTATTAGTATTTCTTTAAATCTCTTTTCTACTTATTTTTATTAGTAGGCTCTAATTTATTATACTTTCCTTTAATTAGAGTATACTTTGGCTTAAAGTTAGGAGTATAAGTGGAAAGTCCTATTTAGTCTAAGATCTTTTTAATATACTACTCTTAGTTTAACTAAAGTTCTTAAGTAAAGCGGTTCTTTATAATACAAATGCTAAGGATCTTATAAATTCTCCTTAGATCCTTAGTATTAAAACGTTTTCGAATAGTTATAAAGAACTAATCCAATTGAGTAGTTATTTTCGCAGCTATAGTAATATCGTCGATATATAATAGCAACTTGATTCTACGCTTAATATAAGTAAATAAATAAGGGTTAGCTAGGCTTTAAACGAATCCTATTTCTATTAAAGTAAAGTTATATAAGAGGTTTTAATTATAGGCTAATTGTTTAAGCCTATAGATACTGTAGAGTATATAGAAAGAGTGGCTAGTATATATAAGAATACTATTAGGTTAAGAGAGAAAAATCCATTCCTTTATAATCGCTTTAATAAATGTATTTTTAATATTATACTATTTGCATTTAAGGTCCTTAGCGGCTACTATTAGTATAAATATATAAAGGGTATCTATGCGAACTATTAGTGCGAATATATTAAAGAAGTCTTCTTTATACTATTAGGAGAAGCCCTTAATTATAAGCCTTGCCTTATAATATTCTAAGGTCCTATTTATATATATCTTAATTATAAAGACCTACTTTATTAATATTAGGTTTACGTCCTTTAGTATTAGTTCTTTTATTTATATACTATTTGCAATAAGAGAGCTTATCTCCTCTTAGATTGCCTTATTCTATACTACTCTATTCTCCAGATCGTTAATAGCTTTATTATATATCTTTAAAAGAGAGATTTTCATTACCCTTTTAGCGATTAAGAACGTATTATCTTTATTAAAGCTCTATTAGAGTTCGAGCTTATAAATCCTATGCGCTATTATAGCTTAAATACGCTTAGACTCGCGTTTATCTAAGGTATCTTTTAATTCTAGGTCTCTATTCCTCTTTAAAGGCATAGGTTCGGCTATAGGTTCTATAGGCTTATTATCTAAGGAACCGTTTTCTAATAGTAGAGGCTTATTATTACTTATACCTATTTTAAGAATATCCTTTATTATAAGTGCTTTAATTAAAGGAATAATAATATTAAAGTTATTCTATATTTTAAGCAGTTTGTAGATAATAGGAATGGTCTATTCGGCCTTTAGGCGACTAGTAGGTTATCGATTAGTAAGTGCGCTTAATATGCTTAAGTTGAAAGAAAGGGGTTATTAGTTCGACTTAATAGTATTACTATTAAGTAGTATACCTTGCGAATCTCTAGGTATATAAAGCTTTAAGGATAGCTCTTCCTTATTTTAAGATTCGTCGAACTTAACTACTAAGGATATGATTACTTGCTTTAGATCTAGCGCGTATACTATCTATTACTTTATTATTTATTTAATATACTTAATAAATATATACTCTTTACTTTAATCTATTAGCTTCTTACTTTTTATACCTATAGGCTAGGACTTTAAGCTAATATAAGAGTAGTAGACGCTTTTAAAGATATAGATATAGTTTAGGCTTAGTTTCTATTTAAAATATGCCTTATATAGCGATATTCAGATACTATTAACTATTAGTCTACTACTTATTCTATTTTATAAATATGTATTTGCTTTAACTGCAAGGTTTTAAAATTCTAATAGTAGGTTAGCATCTTATAGTAGAGTACGATAGTCAGTTTTTGCTTGCTAGATGCTTCGCTTAGCGATACTATTTTAATAGGAACCTTTATATATTATAATTAGTTTATAATAAACTCCTTATTTTACCTATTCGTTAAGTTTTACCTTAATCTTTAATATATTATTAGACCTTATAGCTATTAGCTTTAATTAAGTCTAGCGTTCTTCTATCACTTTCTAAGTTTCTAGCTTTTCTATAAGCTTAGATTTGGTCCTAATGCAAATGGTCTATATCTATTAAGTAGAGTTATCTACTATTTAAGAAAACTAATTATTTCCTTTAATTAAGGTTATAAATAATCTAATAGTATTAATAGATATTAGCGCTAGTATCGAATCTTTCTATAGACTAAGCTTAATTTACATTTGATTTTAAAGTTTTATTAGCTTGCAAATTCGGCATACTAGGCGATCCTTTAATACTTAGATCTTCTATTTTAAGATTAAGACCTTATATAGGCCTTTCAATTTCTCTAGCTTTAAATGCGCGAATCTTTTATATATTAGCTAATACTTTAATAGGCTTTCGACTTTTAATAGCTTTAATAGCCTATTATCAATCGATTCTTTATTATTAGCAGCTAAAAAGGAATAGTAATAGCAATTTAAGGTTTTGCCGTTTTTCAATTATAAGCTTAGCTTAAGAGTCATTTTTAATAAAATCGCAAGATCTACTTATAGTCTTAGCTTAAGAGTCGATTTCTTAAAAATGGCAAGATCTACTTACAGTCCTAGCTTAAGAGTCATTTTTAATAAATCTGCGAAGTTTACTCGCAGTCCTAGCTTAAGAGTTATTTCTGCGAATTTCACTTGCGCTTTTAGCTTAAGAGTCACTATTAGCAAATCTGCAGAATCCACTCGCAGGCCTAGCCTAGGAGTTATTTCTATCAAATTCACTTATAGTCCTAGCTTAAGAGTCATCTTTAAGAATACCTTATAATCTACCTATAGTCCTGGCTTAAGAGTTATTTTCGCGAATTTTACTTGCGATCCTAGCTTAAAAGTCCATTTATTCTCCTTATCCTCGCTTAATTATATTAAGGCAAAGAGTGCACTTTCCTTAAAAGAATCCACTTATAGCTTTAGCCTAAGAGTTAATTTCTATAATATTACTTTTAAGATAATATAAAGTCTATCTTTGATTTTAGCTTTAAAGATCACTTTATAATTATTATTTATAAATTATATAAATTGATTATTAAAAACTCTTATACAATTTAATTCTATATAAATCTTATAGTTAAATAAAAGATTAATACTTAAGCTAAGTATAAGGAGAATATTTTATAAAAGGAAAGAAACGCTAGTAATATTTATCTCTACTATACCTATCGAATCTGCGTATAACCTTCTACTACTAACCTTAATAAAGTGCCTTTTTATTTTGATAAGTAGGCTTTTAAATAAGTAGGGTTTATTAATCATATATATTATATAATTAGTATTATTATACTAATTGGATTTAAGGATCTTACGAAGATCGGCTTTTAAAATATAAGTATCTTTATTATAATTATCGTTTAAATTATTAGAAGTGGATTTAAGTTTAAATAACCTACTATTATTATTAAAGGTATTTGCTAAAGTTTTAGCTAAATAGCCTTTTCCTTTACCTTTCTTTAATAGTTAAGGCCTTTAATAAGATAAGGGTAGTTTGCTTTTTAACTTCTACTTCGATTGCTTCTTAATATTAAAGCTAGTAACTATATCGATCAATTGCCTTCTAACTTTACAATTAGTAATATTATAAGTACTATTATAGAAGTAGCATCTCCGATAAGCTTAAGGGCTTATCCTACGCTCTTTCTTCTTCTTAGGCTTATCATTGCCTTATAATGCGGCATTTGCCGATTTAAAGCATCCTTTAAGGTCTTATTCAATAGTTTAAAGGAAGTCGATCTTCTTATAGATCTTAAGGTTAGGTTAGATAAGAAGAGATTGTTTTATAATAGCGAACTTTAAAAGAAGGCTATTAAGTAGGAAATTAAAAAGCTGAGTTTCTTTAAAAGTCATAGCTATCCTAGGATCTGCAGCTTTTACTTTCCTTTTTACTTTATATAATATAGATTAAGTAGAGTTTATATTTATATCTATATCTATACTATCTTTATCTTTTCTATATTAAAATGAAGTAATCTGCTATAGTAAATACTAGGTATTAAGGGCAATTGTATAAGAGTATTTTACCTTTAAAGTATCTTATCTTATTTTTACATTATTATAAACTCGAATAAAATCTCAGTCTTTATTGCTTAAACCTCTATTAATCTTAAGCTTGCATTTAGCTAAGGCCAGCTTATACTCCTTCTCCTTTTCCATATTTAAAATCTGCCTTTAGGATTCTCGATTATTATCTATTAAAGCTTTTAAGCTAAGCTTATTTAATATATTTGGCAAATCCTTAGTAGTTATATTAGCTATTAAAGTAAAAGTAGACGAATTAGTAAAAGGAGTATAAAGGACTATTCTTACGTATTTAATAAGTGTCTTTTAAATCGCTATTTCGATGCCTTTGCTTTTAAAGTAAAGCTTTAAATCGTCGAACTATTATTACTAGTTCTTTCGAAAGAGTTAAAGGTCTTTAAGTCTAGTGTTTTAATCGGAATCAGAAGCTATTGCCGTTTCGAATAGAATTGCATTTAAAATTAAATAGATTAAATAATTAAGGGCACTCCTCCTATCGAAAGGTTAAAATGATTAAATAGCAGGTATTATAAAAGTATTAAATAAGAAGGAAGTCCTCTTATCGAAAAGGGTTTTTAAGCTATAACGCAAGGAATCACACCTCCTATAAAATATAATAAAGTAAAAAATCATACCTCTTATAGTACCAAAGGGTTATAGAGCAAGGAATTATACCTCTTGCAATATAGGTTTGCTAAATAGGGAATCATACCTTCTATTCGCCGATTGCTTGCCTCTTACTATAAGTCTCGTTCAAGTTCCTATTAATAGTTATAGCGCAAGTGCTTTCTAAAGGAAGTCAATAATCTATTATCAGTCTATCTAAGGCTTATAACCTATTAAGCTTAAGTAAGTCGGCGCAATAGGTAATAAAGGCTTCTAAAGGTCGATAGTCGATATATTAGTAAGAGTTAAGGAAGGAAGGTTACCCCTTTCTTCCCTATAGCTATATACGTATTAATATCCTACTGACTAAGCAGTGTAGAGACCTGGAAGTGGAGGATCTCGTGACATAGGTCACATAGTCGGATGAGGATCAAGAAAGGGGTATATATAAGACTACTATTATACTTAAAGACAGCGCGCAATGCCAACTACCTATTCTACCCCTAACTAGTGAATTGTTCTAGTTCTTGTCTTCGGAGAGCCCGCTTATAGTGCTTCCTCCCTCTTTGTCTTTAGTCTTCCCTTAGGCCTATTCTCAAGTGTTATTCCTGCTCTCTCTTATATTAGTGATCTACGCAGGGGCGATTCCTTTGAGATTTCGTCTTTATACAACTTCTCCTTTTGATTCTCTTGGTTCGCAGACAAGAGATCAACCCTTCGAAATCCCCTCTTAAGACAACAATCATTCAGTTATTTGTGACTGTTTATCGACCTTGCAATCACTCAGTTATTTGGAACTGTCGATTGCCACTCTCTACTATTAATAACCTCAGATTTTCCTATTTCGGCCCCTATTCCGCCTCTCCTACCTCTAATCTAAAAAGCTTAAATTATTAGCTTATTGGTATAATTGTCGGATTTCTAGCCTTTCTAATACAAAGAAGTTTGATTAGCTATAATAGCTACTTTAAATAATAGCAGTTTCGAATATTTATATAATACTAAATGAAAGCTCTAATCGGGAGTATCTCTTTAGTTTTCTTAAAGAGCTAAAATAGATACTTTAGCCGCCCTTACTCAATAGAACTCTATTCTTTGCTTCGGAAACAATCCCTAGGATATACTAATTTTAAGAACTAATAGGAATTGTCCTAAAAGCTAAGATGAATCTTTTTTAAAAACTTTATCTTAGAAATTAGTTTTTAATTCGATAAACCTTTTCTTACTACTAGTGATTGCAGTACCCTTATTTATTGTTTTATACTTATTAAAGAAGTCTTAGCAAAGTATAAATAAACTTTTAGCAGAAGCCGGATTTTCACTTTTAGGCTAGGCCTGCGAGTAGGAATATAAAAATGCAATTTTATATAATTCAAGTTCTTTACCTTTCCCTTTAATAACTGCACTTGCTTTTTTAATATCGATATTAGAAAATACTAAAAATACTAACTTTAAACCTCTTATTAACCCTTTATCTAAATCTTTTTAAGCTTACCTTAGTCACTTTAAAATTAATTCGGATTCTGAAAACTCTTTGGAATACCTTAAGCCTTATATCCGACCTAGCTCCCTTCCTATTGAAATGAATAAAGCGATAATAGCCGCCTTTAAAGCTATTACTAATCATTTTCCCTTTCTTAATTCCCTTAGCGCTCCTTATTTTACTAAAGCTAATATTACTAATTTCCTTAAATAATATAAGGAGACTTATTATAATTTTAGTATTAAATATAATAAGATAATTAATCGACTTCCTTACTACTATAATCAAACTAGCAAAGATATTATTAAATCTCTACTTAAGTAGAAGCTTTGCGAATCCTAAGAATTCTTTATTAAGGCTCTTAAATCTGAATTTCGAGAATTTAATAGATAGCAGATTGGCAATACTCTAGCCTTTCTAAAGGAGTTTATTCTTATTACTTACACTCTTAAGGAACTTAAAAACTACTATCAGACCTTTACTTAAATGTCGAATACCTTAATCGATTAGAAGATTCTTAGTAAAGTTGAAAGAGGATGCCTTTTCTTACTTGGATTACCTATTAGCCTTTAAAATAGGATCATCAAGCATTTTAGAATTAATAAGTATAATCCTATGATATTTGCTTAATTCGAAGACTTCTCGACCTTCACCTTGAAATTAGACCTTAGCGAAAGGACTATTAAGGTAATAGAAAAGGAGAAAGAGCCTACCTCCTCCTTTACTAAAGATCTTAAAAGCTTAATATAAGAATATTCGAAGGCTCTAAAGGTTACTAAAGAGGTAAAGAGAAATCCAATAGTAATTCCTTTCACTCGCGGTCCTAGCCTAAGAGTGAAATCTGCCTTAAAAATCAAGGAACTTAAAGCCCAGTTTTCTAAACTCTGCATCTAACGTTTAGAAACCTTAATCAAAGGTCTTCTTTAAGAAACTTATCGCGCCTCTTAGTTTAGTAATCAATAGGCTTTAGAAGGTAAAAACTAGCACGCGAACTGTGACGGCGGAAGCAAGGCACAAGTCGATAAAGTCATTGAGATCAAGGCTGCTAAATCGTATAGAATTCAAAGCTAAGGAGTATATACAAAGTAGGAAGCCTTCCTCCTAATATATTCTCCTTAACCTACGACTCTTAGAAGTCGATTTCTATTAATAAGTCATATTCTATCTACTAAAGGAAAGGTATAGTAAAGGTGCGGCGTATTTATTATATTAGTCTATTTTGCCTCTATTTATACTACTATCTGCTTTAATAGTTCTTATGCTTCTATTATAACTATGTTATAACTGTGCTATAATATTACCCCTTTCCTTTTAAGAAGTGAGGTGCCTTTATCTCGACCTATTCTTAGATAAAGTCGTATATAATTCTATTTTTAGCTCTATTAATAAAGCCCTTTATCTTTTTACTTATCGGATCCCTTTCTGCTCAAATAGTCTTAATAGCGGTCTTAATCAATTTATCGAGATTATCGAACGCATTAATCAACTTTCGATTATAAGGGTCTTTAAGATTGCGATATTATTATTGATTTTCGCGTATTTGCTTCGGCCAATCCATCTAATTTGACTTTTGACATTTGGTAGGGGTGCTGGCGGTAGTAGTAGGGGTGGCTTTCCTCTTTTATATAATAGTATAAGTGGCGACTTGTTTCTGCAGTTTATTATAGTCGTCCTCTAAGGCTTGGAGCTTTATATATAGTGTTTCTAATTCGTATGACTTTTCATTAAGGTTATTATATAGGCGGTTGAATTCGACTGCCTTAAATAGTATAATAAAAACCATATATCTACCTTATATAAAAGTTCCTCTCTTAGCCTTAATCTTAGCGACTACTTTATTAATATTAATAGGCAGGCGTTCCTTACTCTACGCAGCTTTTATAACCGTCTTCTAAATGCGCTATTCGGACGCTTTAAATCTAGTAGGCCTTAGGTTAACCTACGTTTCGCCTTAGTTAGAGATATTTTAATATAACTATCTCTAAAGGTTGTTTCTTAATAGCTTTAATTTGCTAGGTTGTAACTCTTGAATTATTATACTATCTTTCCTCTTTATTAGCGTGCTATCCCTCTTTATTTTAATAGGCGTAGGTCGGTTATCTTTATTATTCTCGTTTTCTAACTTATTATAAAGCCAGTCGAGAGGGACCTTCTTACTAAGAGTAGCGCTATTCCTAAATAGGAGGGGAGTCGGGGTCAGGGTTGGCAAGGCGGTAGGTTTATTTATTTTATTATCCCTTAAGAGTAGGATTGGCAATAGCAAGGCAGTAGGCTTAATGTCTTTATTATTATTAGAGTTGTTGGAGTCGCTATTTATATTACTTATAGATAGCAACCGGAAACCTGCTCGCTCTATTCTAATAGGCGTAGTAGGTTGGTCGTCTATCACTCGTTAGGCGAGGGCGGCTTATATAGGGTCTACCTCTATTAGAAATGCTATTGCGTTATTAATACTAATTATAGAGTTGTCTTATATATTAAGGGAGTCAATAGGCGCGATAGTAGGTATAGTGGTCTTATTATTAAAAGGAAGGGGGTTATTTATTAGTTCGCTTATAGTAATAGTTAGCTAAGTAGTTTAGTTCAATAATATAATATATAGTAGTAAGGCAGTAGGTTAAAAGAGCGAATTGATTAATTTGTAAAAGCAAAGCGAAAGTGGTAAGAAGGAGAAGTATTTATAAGGGAATAGATCTAGGCAGAAGTATTAGCATAGAACTAAGAATAAAGGAATAGAATAGTAAAGAATAGCAAGTAGTAAGGCGGTGAATTATAAGAATAGTTTAAAGGGAGGGTGGTCTTTATTATATGTTTTAGATAGGTGCGTTAGCGTCTAGTGCTTTATGTCACGACTTGCTCTCGAGCGTACAGAAGGCGAGAATCGAATGACGCTAACTGTATTACCTCGAGAAGTACGCTATATAATTGAGAAGAAAAGATAAAGAAGAAGAGAGAGTCTCTAATAGAGCTCCTCCAGAATAAGTACAGGTGCTTTACTAGTACGCATATGATCCAGCTACCTTGCTATCTTAGCGTGCACCTAACTTCAATACGTAATAGATATATAATATAACTATACACAACCGCGCATATAATACGGCCGTAATACTACCCCCCCCCTTTGAAAAACTGCGCCTGCGCAGTTATATCCATAGGTGTATTATCCTTTAGGTCCCTATAATCGTCAACTCTATTATTATATGACCTCAGCCAGCTTAATAGCGCCTTTAATAGCCCCTTAGCTTAAGGGTTCTTTAGATGGAAATCTCAAATAGCATATAGCACTATTATAGCATCATAGCACAGGTACTATTTAAGGTCTTTATTAGCTCCTTTCCACTTAATTTAATATTTAAGCTTCCTAGCTCGAATACAAGATCTAATTATTTCTTCTATCTCCTATTCCTTTTGTTTTGACAATACTTTAATTAGAGTAAGAGGTTCCTAAGCTTAGCTTGGCAGAGGGTTAGGAACGTATTTTCGCAATAAGTAGGAGTAGAATATAGGGTAGATCGAATAGAGCGAATTAGGCAATTATACCTTTTAGCTTTCTCTTAGCTTTTCTAGTACTTTTACTAAGCTATACCACTTATTAGAGAGCTTTCGGCTCGGCCGGTCCAGTTTCCAATTCTTAGTACTAATTAGCATATCATCTCTTATAATCCAATTAACTAGCTGGCGATAGAGATCTGCAAGCCGTTTCATTTTAGCTTATTATACTTAAAAAGATAATTAGGCAAATTAGACTACTTTTTAAGCTCTAATAGCTATACAAAGCGCCGTTTTACAATTTACTCTCTCAATTGCTATCTATAAAGGCTCCAGGTTAATTAAATTCCATAAGGAGCAAGCTTTATAGCTATTTAGCACTTGGAAAAGGGAAATTTACCCTAGGGATTTATAAGGCAAGGTTAATTAGGCAATATCTATCAAAGGCAAGAGACGACTCCAATTATCTTAATAGTATAAGCAAAATAGCCTAAGGCGTTATTTTAAGTACTAATTTATAATCTTAATTTAGCTATTAATATTAGGGTTATAGGCTATAGTTAGCTTAACCTTTATACCTAATATTCAATAGAGCTCTTTCTAAAAGGTAGAGACGAATTAAGCGCCTCTATCTAATAGAATCGAGTCAAGCATACCGAAATGGCGTATCTAGTGAATTAAAAACAACTCTACAAGGCCTTTCGCATCAACTGTCTTATAGCATAGGATCGATACTGCCTTCTTTAACAATCGGTCTATTATCACTAGTGCAAAGTTATAGCCGAGTTTATTAAGCAGGAGCTCTATAAAATCCATAGTTAAGTATTAGTATACTCGTTTGGGAATTGGCAAGGGGTAGAGGAAACCTAAGGTCTTATTATAATAAGCTTTCATTCTCAAATAATAATAGTTCTAGATATAAGTGCCAATATCGCTACTAAGGCTTTTCTAATAGTATTTTCTTCCTATTAGAAGTCTTATTTTCCTAATTCTAGCGTATGCAACGCAAGGTTACTTATATATATAATAAATCAAGGCTATTCGCAGTTTAGGAGGTTAGGATAGTACAACGAGTCTACCTTAGAAGAAGAGTTTGCCTTAGCTGAGTTCATAGTTGAGACTGTGGCTCTGCGCCTTGTCTTAGAACTTCTATAGCTTAAGGGAGGTCTTATTAGCTTGAATAACCTTATTGATAATATGGTAGTGCACTACATTATACTCGACCTTAGACGTTAGGTCGGCAGGTGCCTCTATTAGTGCGATTGGCATAGTCATTACTTATAGGCCAGGCCCGGGAGTAGAATCGCCTTTAGTAGCAAGTACTTCTATAAAGAGCTTATTATTAGGTAAGAGCTGCTAATAGCATAAAGCTCGTTTCCTAGCCTTAAGAGGGGTCAGCTCCTAGTCTTAATATAAGAGTGTATTAGCTAGCATATTTATTATACCTATTCGGTATATAATAAGGAAGTTGAAATTAGCAAAGAACTCCGCCTAGCGAGCCTACTAGGCTATTAAGTCCTTAGTTATTATAAAGTACTTAAGGGCTTTATAATCTATATATATATATACTATTTTCTAAGCCCTAAGTAGCTCTGCCTTATACTAGTAGAACGATTTAAAAATCGCTAAAAGCTCCTTATTATAAATAAGGTAATTCAGCTTAACATTATTTATAATCTTTAAGAAGTACCCAATTAGGTAGTTGTTATGCAGAAAATAGGCTAAATATGCTAGTACGCGCCCTAAGGTGTGGATTCACATTTTGGCCGAGCAGTATTATATACGACAGTTATAAGCCCTATAAGCGCAGTAATAATTCTTTTCGCATTCCTCTTACGCGAGGTTTAGCCGACGTTTCTTGCTTTAAAGTTCTACTAGTAAACCACTTTTCAAATTCTCGGCAATGATTATACTCGGTTTCGACTGTATCGATAGAAGTTTCAATAGGTTTAAGTAAAAAGACGTCCGATGGCCGTCCGACGTATAGCTGAAGAAAAATGCATTCCGGCCTTCCAACTACCTATTTCCTACTAGCTTAGCAGTCTATGCGCCACATCTACGCTACTATAGATTAGGCTAGTACTTAGGCCGTTGGAAAAACTGTTCTTCCAGCGACCTAGGGGGTATATTATATAGAAAATAGGCTAAATATGCTAGTACGCGCCCTAAGGTATGGATTCACATTTTGGCCGAGCGGTATTATATACGATAGTAGTAGTTATCATCTTCCTAGAGTTAGGAGAGTATACTAGCGATTACGCTATTGAAGGCGTTGGTCTTAAGCCTTATCTGCTTCTAAGGGTAATAGTAGTATAAAATCGGAGTTATTTAAAAGCTTAAGCGCAAAGCTTCCTAAGCTTCCTTATAAGCGTTATTAAAATCAAAAGGAACGTTCCTTACAAGAGCTATCAAAGGTCGGCAGATATAACTATAGCCTTGAATAAACCTTTAGTAGAAATTACAAAACCCTAGGAAGCTTTATATATCGCATATATTCTTAGTATATTTCTAATCTTAAATGACTAAGACCTTATTAAGGTCTACCTTAATTTTATAAACTTTGATAATAAACCCTAGGAACCTAGTCTTAGTAATCCTAAACTCGCTTTTCTTAATATCTACTTAAAGGCTATAGCGTTAGAGAATTCCTAAGATCTTCTTAATATAAATCTTATAGTTAAAGGAGTTTTTTAAGTAGATTAGAATATCATTTAAGTAAGTAGAGTAGAAATTGTTAAAGTAGTTAAAGAGAATATTATTAATAAACCTTTAAAAGGTAGCAGGCCTATTTATCAGCCTGAATGGCAAAACCTTATATTTATAAGTCCTATAACGCATGCGAAAGGTAGTTAGGTCTTTAGCGTCAGCTAATATACAAATATAATAGAAAGCTTATTATATATCGATTTTTATAAAAATACAAGCTTTTAATATACGTACTATCATCTTATTAATAAAGGGAATCGGATAAGGGTCTTTCTTTATTAAAGCATTTAATTTCCGATAATTAATATATAAATATAAGAAGCTATTAGCTTTTCTAATAAAAAGGATTAGAGCTGCCTAAGGGGAACTTAAAGCTTTAATAAATCCTTTATACAGGTTCTTAAGAATATAGCTCTTGACCTTTAAGAGCTATTTATTAGTAAAGTAGCAAAGGGGTTCAATTATTAAGTTATTCTTACCTATTAGCTCGATTTTATAATTTACCCTTAGTTTAGGTTCCGGCAGCTAATCAGAGGCCTAGCGATTAAAGACGTTTTTAAACTTAGTGTATTAAGGCAGGAGCTTCTGATCTATTAGCTTATTATTACTCTTATACTTGGCTTATAGCGCTAAACTAAGGCTAAGGGAGCTAATTTCAGCTTGCCTAACCGATTCTTAGCGATTGATTTCTTAATTTAGATTATAAATAGAGCTTATAAATATGAATTCTTTAAGCGCTAATTCTTAAGTTTATATAGCTCGTTTTACCTTAATTATAAAGTAGTAGTAAAGGGCGCCGATTGCTAAGGCTAAGATTAAGCTAATCTAATAAGCTATCTTTAAAGAAGCGGTTTTCTTTATTAAAAGAGGGAGCAAAGGGTCTAGTACTTTTAGCAAGGCCTTCTTTATATAGTTCAGATCTCTTTTCAAGTCTTTAAAGAAACTGCTATCCTTAAGTTTGTAAGAGGCCACTTATAAGCTAGGATTAGGAGTGGAATTCAAGTTTGTAATTTTCACTCGCAGGCCAAGACCAGGAGTAGAATTCGAGTTATTGCTTGCTAGCACTAAGAGCTAAGCTCAAGCCATTCTTAGGTCTTTATCCTTAATATCTATTATAGCTGCTTAATAATTAATATCTTACTAGGCTATTAAGGGTTTTATTAGCTATAAGAGATCGATTAGTACGTATTAATTAAAGTAGAAGACAATAGGTATATCCTTAGGCTAAGAGATACTATTTTTCCCCTTTCTATAGGACTATTTAAGGTTATAGTACTTTAGGAACTTCCTGCCGATTAAAACGTCGGTTGCTCCTAAGCTTATGATTAAGAAAGGGAAGTTGATTCGTCGCCTATCGATTATAAAGGTAAGTAAAACGGCAAATCGAATAGTTTCTCCCTTAAGGCTATTATAGTCAATAGGGATAATCGATTTAAGCAGTTTAATAAACTTCACCTTAAGTCTTTAAGAGAGCTAATATATTAAAGACATTTTAATAATATTAAAAATATTAGCTCTACTATTAATATAAGTAACTATTTTAATAAATGATCTATTTCAAGCTAATTCTATAAGAACTAAGAATTGGCAACCGCCTATTAATAGGCGGGAATTAAAATTTAAGTCTTTTTATAAATTATAACTTATATTATAGTAGGAGTCTTTACTATAGCTTAGCAGTTTCCTAATAGCAGGTCGTTTTTTATCTTAACTTTAGCTATTATAAACTTGCCTTGCTTCTTTAGCTTAAGGCAGTCTATTATATAATGATTAAAGGCTTTATAGTTATAATAGAGATTAGACGACGGCTTTAGGCTGGCAGACCCTTTTCAATAGGCTGCTAGCAAGGGGAAATAAGTATAAGGAGCTAAGGAGGTAGCTATAGCTATAGGTCTTTATAACTCCCTTTTTAATATACTAAGGATACGGTCCTTTAAAAGGGAGAATACGATAGCAAGGGCGACTTATTAAGTATTATAAGCCTCTTCTTACTTAATATTATAAGCCTTGCAGTCTATAATAGCTAAGAACTTATCTAAAGTAGTATAATTATTATTTATTTTATACTTCTTTACTTAAAGGTCGTTCTTTAAAGCTAAGGAGACCTTTTTACAAACGTTATTAAACTATTAAAACTAATCGATCTTACTAGCTATAGCAAGGGTAATAAACTTAGATTAGAACTTATTATATAATATTAAACTTATAATTAGCCTACTATATTTAAGCTTAATAGATTAAATATAATTATAATTAAAGAACCTTTAATTTAAGACCTTAAGGATATTAATAGTATATATAAACTTACTAATAAAGATAGGATCTATATATTATAGGATTAGGTTTTAAGCTTTACCTATTATATACTTAAAGTAAGCAATGATCTAATCCTCTCTTAAAGTGAAGTTGCTTAAGTACTTTTAAATAAATACCTTTATAGCCATCTTTTAAATATTATAGGTAATTTTACCTTAGTAGTTGCTAAAATAGGTTTAAGGGTACTTAATTCGATAGGAGTCGATAGCTAGGATTAAAGGTCGGATAATTAAGAGGTAGTAGTCTAAGGAAGGCAGTAAGTTGGCGGTAAGGGACTGAGTATTCTAAGGGCTAGCACTTAAGGAAGAAGGGGTAATAGTATTATTTTAAAGAGCAGTAGCTATAGCAGCACTAATAAGGTTTGCGATTTCGGCCTATTAGGCAGCTAAAAAGAGAGGGGCTAATATAGTAAGGGTAGATATTAGTTCTTCCTTAACTTTAATCGATAGAAAGGGAGTATTTTAAGAATCTACTTGCAGTCTAAGATTAGGAGTAAAATCGGTATTAAAGGAGGTTTCTTCCTAAGTAGGCTTAAAAGGGTGAATATCTCTAGGACTAAGGGTAGTAGTAAGGCCTATAGAACTAGTAGTAGTAAAGCCTAGTAGTAGAGGTGCGGTTAACCTTTTACTTCTCTTAAGTAGTATAAGATTAAAGGTCATAAGTATTAACTCTTTCTATATTATTTAGTTTAGTTTAAAAGGACCTAATGCTAAATAGTGACCTATTTAAAAGGGAGAAGATTAATATAAGCAAAGCTATATATATTCTTAAAGCCTTTTAATAGAGTATATATTAAGGTATTATAAGTTTATAGATCTTAAGAAAGAAGGTTTTACTTTAGGATCATATCTCTTTACTAATTAAGAGTTATAATAAGGTTATCTAAAGGTGTAGTGCAAATCTAGAGAAGTAAGGTCTAAGGATTTAAAGCTTATTACTCTACTAAAGTTGACCTAGTCTCTAATAGTATAGTATAACCTATTAAGGCTAACTAAGTTTCTATATATATATATAGGTATAGGTCCCTTAGTTTTATACTTAAGTATTTCAAAGGAAGGAGTAAGGGACTTTAAAGAGTATAAGAAGAGTTGTCGATAAGTATAGGTCGATAGGGAGTATAGAAAAGGTCGACGACTTATTCGCAAGGAAGGGTCTTTAAAGAGTCGAGTTATATTCGAGGCTTTCGCAGAAAAGGGGGAGTATTAAAGAGTATAAGGAGAATTGTCAATAAGTATATTATTAATAAGTATAAGGTCGATAAAAAAGAGTAGTATAAAGTATTTATAAGAGAAGGAGAGAGTTGAGAAGAGAAAAGTTATTATACTACTTTAGGCAGCAGCTTATGCTAGCAAAGCAAGGGCATAGTAAATGATTTTTTTTTTTTTCGAATTGAAATTAAAGGTGAATTTCCATTTGTAAAATGGAATAGATTAGTCGAGAAAATAAGCTAATCTTATATTCGAAGGTTATTACTCAGCTTTCTTTAAAAACTAGATTAGTAAGATCTAGGCGCTATATATAAGTTGCTTAAGGTAGTTTATAGTAAAAGTATTAAAATTAAGAGATCGAGTTGCTTAAGGCAGTTCGAAGTGATAATTCTAAAGGAAGTAGATATTAAGCTTCTTAGCAGAGGTTAAGTTGATCTTTTCTTATATTACGACTTGCTCTTAAGCGTATAGAAGGCGAGAATCGAATAACGCTGACTATATTACCTTAAGAGGTATGCTATATAATTAAGAAGAAAAGATAAAAAAGAAGAGAGAGTCTTTAGTAGAGCTCTTCCAGAATAAGTACAGGTGCTTCACTAGTGCGCACGTAATTTAGCCACCTTGCTACCTTAGCGTGCACCTGACTTCAACATATAATAGACACGTGATATAACCGTGCACAACCGCGCATGTGATGCGGCCGTAACACTTTATTCCTAGCTTCTATTAAGGTTGAATCGTTATAAGGGTATCTACTATTATTACTAGCGCATTTAGTAATAACCTTTGTTTTTAAAGGTATTATTTAAAAGGTGATCTAGGTCGAGTTTGTCTTTAGAGACGGCTTCTAACTAGGTATATAATCTCGCTAGGGGCCTAAGGGCATTAGGGTAATTGGAGTGGAACTTCTTAAGTAATATAGCCGCGTTCTTAAAGTTGCTAATAGGGTACTATTAATCGTCGGGATCTTATCCTACTTAGCTGACCTTATAATAGAGTTGCTTTTACTATATATTAAATGCTAATATTTGGTCGACTTCCTATTTTAAATAGGTATTAATAATAATAGGTTCTGCTAATAAGTTGATTTGCCTAAGTAGGGGGTTGTTAGCGGCTTTCCTTAGTCTATTGGTATAGAAGATATTATATATTTGATATAATAGGGGTAGGTCTACCTTATAAGAGTAGTAGGCTAGGCTGATGATTTTAAAAGGGCTTATAATAAGGAAATCGAGTTTATTAGAAGGTCGGTCTATTTTCCAAGCTCTCTTTATAATATATACTAGGTCTCTTAAGCTAAAGTCGGGTTAGCGTCGCTTTTTATTTGCTTATTTAGATTATCTCTCTTAAGCTGCTAATATAGATTCTTAGGCAAATTGGACTACTTTATCGATTCTTCTAGCCTATGCTTGCGCTTCTTTCCTATTTAGCTTCTCTTAAGCGCTTAAGTGCTTAGTAGTATAGGCGGTCTAATCAAAATCCAAGCGAGGTTTATAGCTATAATCGACTATAGAAAGAGAGAGGCCAGTTGACTCGTTTAGGCAAGCGGCGCTGGCAGCGTTTATAGCAAGGAGTAAGTCGGCCTAATTGTCTTAGAAGTAGTTGATAAAGGGGCGTAGTTATATATTGATTATTTGGTTAATAATCTTAGTTTATCTATTTATCTAAGTATATTCGAAGGTCGATAGCTAAAGCTTGACCTGCGCTAGTATTAATAACTCGTTTATAAAGTTGGAGATAAACTAAGGTCCTTAGTTGCTAGTAATAGTAAGAGGGCTCCTTTAAACCTTTAGATATATTGGTAAAATAGGGAGGCGGCGGTCTGCGCAGTAGCCTTCTTTATTATTAGTAGGCAGATATGCCGCTTAAAGAGTCGGTCAATTATAATAAATATAGTATCATAGCTATTGCTAATTAATCTAAGAGTATAAAAGTCTATAGATAGGTTATTTTATATATATAAAGGGATAGGCAGTAGTTTAAGGAGTCCTGGCATCTTATCTTAAGGTTTATATAAATATTAGTAGTTATAATAGTTAGCAATATACCTCTTTATATTATAGTAGTATATAGGCTATTAGTAGTAGTATTAAAGGAATTATATAGTCTTGGTTCTATTAGAGTAAGCTATTAATATACTATTATAGATTTGGCAGAATAGGCGGGTGTAGAGATTATCTAGTTCTTTAGGAACTATTAGCCTTCTATTATATAAGAGTAGTCTGTCCTTTAATAGAGTCTAAGGAGTCTCTTTTCTAATAGCTTTCTTTTGCTTTAATTACAGCGACTTATAGGTTCGGTTGGTATTAAGGACTTCTTTTATTATTTGGAAATTGTTAATAAAGGAGCATTTCTTAAGTGTCGTAGGGTCGACTAGAGCTATTATAAGATGATCTTAAATAATATTAGCTAGGTTAAGAAGCTATTAAGTTCTTTCGGCTTCTTTTATAGCTTTTTAAATAAGCGTGAGTTCGTCTTTCTATAATAGTATATTAGCTATTATATTCTCCTTTCTAAAGCGATAGGTGATCTAGTAATTATATCTTAAGAGTATATCTATCTATCGGATTTGCTATTTATTAAAGAGTTTTTTAGTTCTAAAGTACTCTAGAGCCTTATAATCGGTAATTACTAGAAAGCTTAATATACTTTGCAACTCTGCGTCCTATTCTTTTAAAGTTAGTATAACCGCTAGTATCTCTTTATTATAGATTTTATAGTATAATTCCGCATTCTATAATCCTTTAAAGAAAAAGGCGATAGGGTGCTATTATTTATTATTCTTATCTTTTTAATTAAGTACTTTAGCTACTACTAGGTCTAAGCAGTCGGTCTTAATCCTTATTAGTTAGTAGTTTTTAAAGTATAATAAAGTAGGCGCGTTTAGCAGCCGCTTCTTTAATTGTTTAAATGCGTCTTATTATTCCTTAGTTAGGACGAACGTTAGGCTAGTCTCCTTTATTATTAGCTGATTAAGAGGGCGCGCAATTCGACCGTAGGCTTTAATAAATCTCTAATAGAAGTTGCAGAATCTTAAGAACAACTGCACTTGTTTCTTTATTAATAAGGAGGTCTATTCTTTAATAATCTTAACCTTAGTAGGGTTAACCTGCACTTTTTAATTAATAATAATAAACCCTAGGAATCTAGTGCTAATGACTTCGAATTCGCACTTCTTAATATCGACTTATAAGCTAGCTTCGTATAATCTTTCTAAGACCTATCTAATATATTATTAGTACTCTTCCTTAGTTTTTAAGAAGATTAAGATATTATTAATATATATAAAGCAAAAGTCGTTTAAGTATTTTATTAAGATAGTATTAATATACTACTAAAAGGTAGCTAAGCTATTGCATAGTCTAAAGGGGAGTACTACTAGTTTAAAGGAGCCGTACCTTATCCTAAAGGCTACTTATATTATAGAGTTAGGGTTTATTAGGATGCGATAGAATGCGTAGTAGATATTAAGCTTTATAAAAAGCGTCGCATTCCTAAGTCGGTCGAGGGTTTCTATAATTAAAAGGAAGGGGTACTAGTCTTTTTTTATAAGTCTATTCAACTCTTAGTAGTTAATACAAAACCGCAAGCCGCCTTTAGGTTTCTTTATAAATAGGATAGGCGATAAGAAGGCAGCGTTAGATAGTTATATAAATCCCTTCTTTAAATTATTTATAAAGTATTCCCTTATCTTCTTAAGTTTAGGCTTATTTATTTTATATAAGTAGGCAGTTTTTATTATTAGTGGTAGTCCTTTAAACTCGATCTTATAATTAATTAGCCGCAATAGAGGTAGCGTATTCGCAGCGCTTTTAAAGAAGCATATGGCTAGGTTATAAAGGAAGGGTAGTAACTTAGCGCATAACTCATAGGCCTCTTAAGGTCTTAGAGCGTTATACTTACTAAGCGCGTCGGGTTCTTCCTCTTCTATTGTATGAATTAAGGTCTTATCTATCCCTAAGTCTAAATAGCGAATAATAGCTTTATATTAAATTAGGATATAAAGGGTCCTCTTATTTCTTTTTTCAAAGAGATGATCTAGTTCTATAAGCGTAACCGACCTGATCTTAGTATTAATCTAATAAAGGCTAACTTTAAAAGCTAGCCTTAAGATTGTCGATATATCTATACTTATCGGTTAAAGGGTATTAATATTAAGTTCCTCTCTTTATTATTTATAATTAGTAAGGCGAGTATTCAAGTCTTATATCGGCATATCCTTAGACTTAATCAAAGGGTCTTTAAGAGCTTTCGGCAATCTAAGGATGCTAGTCTTATTAAGCTATTGCTAATCTTTCTAGTCGGCATCCTATTAATCTAATTAATAAATGTTAGGCTAATATAGCTTCTTTCTCTTATAATCGACAATTACGTCCTATTCGGCTAACTACTTGCGACCTAAGATCATATTATATAACCCTAAGTCGGCGGCTAAGAAGAACTATCCTTTGAAGTTGTATTTATCAATCGTAATATCTATTTATATAACCTATTAAATAGCCTCACTAGGTTGTCTATCAAATCCTTATAAGGGGATCGGTCTCTTAAGGTAGTAAGTTAATAACTTCAGCTATATAATCAAAGAGGGAAGTATCTTGCGATTGATAATTCCTAAGGCATTAGCCCTATAGTCTATTAAGGCTATTTGGTTGGTATAGTGCCCTTTTTAATAGAGTCGGCACTAGGTTACGAATTGCTAGCCTCTAATTAGCTTAAATAGGTCGACCGATTCCTAGTATCGGTTGCACTTTAGGAGTAATACTTGAAATCCTAAAGTGATTCATTTCCCAATTCCTTTATATTATCTATTATCTTAGCGTTATTCTCTAGTTTATCACAGCCTTTCTCTATTAGTATAATCTTATATTATTTAGGACAGTTTTAGCTATAGTGCCCTTTTTATCCATACTTATAGTAAGTATCGTCGGACTTTAGGGTTCGGTTATAAGGGGCGCGTTTATTATCTCTAGGTATTAAGGGTCTAAGGGTAGTTCTTAATTCCTTTTAGAGACGACTTAGGGCTCGTTTGTAGCATATAAGTCCTATTTATTAAGAGGTAGAGGAGGGCCGGTTGGAAGTTTTAGCCTAATACTTATTTTAGTTAGAGCGTTATAGTAAGAGGCAGAGTTGTCGATTCTCCTTATTTATAAATCATTCGGCCAAGTCTTTAAGGTAGTCGAACTTCTAGTCGGAGAGTTGCTTTAGTAAAGACACTTTTACCTTATCTTAGAGCACCTTATATTAGTCGTTAGTCGACTTCCTTAGTTTAGAAGCTAGTTTGCAGAAGTCGGCCTAAAAGGCTATAAAAGGGGTATTTCCCTATTTAAGCTTTATCTAATTGTCTTTAGCTATCTATTGCTCTATTTCTTTACTAACTCTATAGGCCTTTTATAAGATTCGGAATAACTGCGCAATCGTTTCGATTTATCTAATAGATCCTTTTATAAGCCGATCTTAGATTAAGCTTTAGGTGTCTTCTATTATTAAACTAGCAGTATATACTAAGGCAACCGATTTATTAAGGAACTCTATATAATTAACCTTTATCTTCTACTGTATATTAAAGATCTAGTCCTTAACCTTTATATCCCTTTTGCTTAAGAAGGGGTTTAGATCCTTGATCTTTATTAGGCAGACCTGGCGACTAGGTTTAAGGGTTCGACTCTATCTTCCGAAGTCAAAGGTATTAGAGTAGGGTTCCCTTTTAATAAGCTGTCTAGGCTAGGCGGTAGGGGAATCTCTATAGGGATTTTCAAGGAGAGGTCGGCTTTATAGAGTAGAGGTAGCTAATTAGCTGGCTGAGTTTATATATTATTATTCTTCTGCTAAGTTCTTTTAATATGCGCTAGTCTCTTAGGTCGTTCTAAGCTCTTCTTACAGCTGCACAGTTATAGGTGCAGTCGCTTCCTTTATTCTTTAAATATAATTATAAAAACTCTAAACCACTAAATCTTATTATTTAATATATTAGTAGTAGTATTCTATTAAGCGTTCCTTTACTACTAGTCGATCCTTATATATGGCAGATGTCGTGCAGAATGGGCAGAGTCTCCACTTATTCTGAAGACCCTCTACGTAACTCTGCTAAGTCATAGACTCTCCCTTTTCTTTCCGAAGTCTCCTTACTATATATATATTAGAGAATAATATAATCAATCATCTTCTCCTACTTTTATAAGCCTTTGGAGCGACCTAATAAAGGCCCTCCAGCCGACTGTACTATAGTTATAAGCCCTATAAGCACTTTAATATGCTTTCTCTTTGCATATAACCGGCTAAAGGGCCCTTCGAGCTCTTGACCGACTTTTCGAGTACTTATAACGACTTAAAGGACCTTTATTTTCAATTAATAAATCTCCATTTTCCAATCGAACCTTATTTGCAAACTCTATTTATATACTTAACCTTTTCACTAGACTCCATTTAATATATCTGACTCTTTAAGCATCTTTAAGCCTCGCTTTAATACCTTTGCCTTTTAAGTAAAGTAGTTTAGTAAATATATATTCTTCGCTAAGCTTTATAATATTACCATTTTTACCGATCTGAAACTCCTATTTAAGTCAATTATAAAGACTAAGCCTTAAGCTCCCTCTATATAGGAGCTTAAGGAACTGGAAACGGCTAACCTTTGTATAATATACGCGAGGTTATATAAAGAGTATATAGCGACTCTATTTAAATAGATTTATACTTGCTTTCCCTTAGGAGATCTGTCAAAGGCTCCTCCTCTATAGGCTTTTTATAAGGATATTAAGGATAAATATAAAATCCTAATAAAGGAGTACTATATATATAAGGAAACTTGAAAGACCTAACGCAAATACTATAAACTACTCTTAAAATAGGTCTTTAAGACTATTGATAGAACGCTTCTAGCTTCTGCGATAGCTTAAGTATAAATCCAAGCTAAGAAGCTCTCCTCTTTAATACTTGATAAAGATACTCCTATAAGTGGAACTACTACTAATGACTTATATACTAATTTGGTAAACTAGCAACTCTTACTCTAAGGCCTAGTATCTATTTTAAAGTATGATATTGCGCCTTCCGATAAGGCTATTCAATCTTAAATAAGGCTTTAATACTGCGACGTATTATATTAAGGTAAGACTAAGAGAACCAACACTTAGCAGTAGATTTAAGAGTAGTAGGAGGCGTACCGCCTAGTAGAATAATATAGTTTTCCTAAGATTAAAGGGAGATTAAGAATTACTGACTTTTTAAACTCAATTGTAATAAAGATCAATCCAAGTTAGGCGACTCGCCTAAAGGAGGAAATTATTACTAATAAGTAGATAGGAACCCTATATAAGCATAACCTAATACAGCTAAGCCGCGCTTTAGTAGGCATTAAATCCAATAAAGCAATTAATAATAAAGGGCTAGCAGTTTTTACTACTTAAGAGTCTCTCCTAGATACCGAAACCCCTTCGCAGGCTTTAGCAAGCAGCTCCCGAAATCGCTCTATAAGCTCTAGAAGGGAGATCAGGCCCAAATGCCCTTATAAAGGCTTTAAAAATCACTATTAGAAGCCCTAGGACTATCGGAAACTATTATATACTATAGACAGGCGCAAGGAAAATATAAAGGTTCTCCCTTTGCAAGAGGAGGTCCTATAAATACAAAAGGCATTAAACGCAAGAGACTAGTTCAAGGGTCTTTAAGCATAGCTTAAGGAGAATAATATTACAATAATAGCAATTAACAAATTTAAAGGAAAGGCTTTAGCCTTTAAAGAGGATAGTTTAAGCAAAAGGGAGAACTCACTAGTCTTTATAGTAATAGATCCTTTTGCCTTCGACGCTTTTAAAGAATCGTTTAATATCTACTACCTCTTTAAGCTAAAACGCCACCCGCTCTCCTTAAGTACGCTCCTTAATAATTGCGCAGTTACTTATATTATTAATTTGAAGGATTTACTTATTATAGGCACCTTTAAGCCTTCTGGCGACTTATAGTAATATATTAAAGCAGGTACCTTAAGACTCCTAATTATTAGGAAAGGTAATAGATATATAATAGACTCTCTTCTATAGCGTGACGGCTCTCCTATAAAGATAACGCTTTACAATATTGCTATTATAAAGGAGTTTACTACTAATATTATCTTAAAGAGGCTCCTTATAGATAAGGGTTTTTAATACTCTAAGGTAGACCTCACTTTACGCTTTAAGAGCATTAGAGACTCTATAAAGTAAGCTTAATTAAAGTATTACTATAATCTCGTTTTCTTTAAATATAAGCCTATTAACTATTTAGATCTCCTAAATATACTTTAATATAACTTCTCTACCTTAATAGTATTCCTTATAGCTAAGATAATACTTTATAATAGGTTCTAGTCTAGCTATATACCTATTAAGGTATAGGATAATAACGCGTATATATAGCACCTTTGCGCTAGCTACCTAGGCGCAGAGGCTCTTTAAGCGCTAGTCAAGTGCGCTAAGAGAGTGAAGATCAGGGGAATATAAAGGCTAAAGTGCCTTATATATATAGTAGCATCTGCTAGGCAAGTTATTTCTCGCGCTACCTTTAAGAACCGATCTTTAAGGCCCTTTTTTAAGATCTCCTAGGATCTCTTTAACTTTTTAAATAACTTATATAATAGTTGCTTATAAGTTCTTTTAATTAAAGATAAGTATAGTAGTATACTTTAGATATTCCTATTAAGATCAAAGGGTAGAAACGTAGTTATAAAGGTCCTCTAGGCCTTTGAAGTATAAGTGAAATGCTAATATAGGCTTTCTATTTGCAAAATTAGGCAAGATAATAATACTTTAGTAATCTCCTTAAAGGAAGACTCTCTTATAGAGTACTAAAAATAAGTAAAAGAGGAGGGAATCGATTTAAAGCTTACTCCTGCTTATATATACTAACCTAATAGAGGCGTAGAGCAAGTAAGAAGGGAATTGATTAAATGCTCTATTAAAATAAGGATCTATATTAGGCTTTTAGTAAGCCTTTAGCCAAAGGTTATAAAAGCTGCTATATACCTTTATAATATCTCTTTACTCGCTAGGAAAAAGATGATCTTACTAATTAAGGCTTTCTATAGTTAGTTTAAGCAGTATTTTCGATTCTATAAGCCGCTGCTTATTAAGCAGATAATAGTGAGCTTAAAGCCCGACTAGAGTCGCATTTATATATATAGCGCTTGCGCATACCCTTTAATTAAGGAGAGGGAGGTAGGGAAAGACTGCCGAACCTTTAAAATTGAACTATAAAGGTACTTAAGTTACTTAATTAGATATATTACCTTTAATATTTATAGAATCTAGGTTCCTATACTCTAGCGAGTAATAACGACTTATAATATCGAATTTAATAAGTCTCTCTTCTATAGTCCAGAAGCTAAGCGCGCAAACCCTATATCGCACTAGGAACTTAAGATAACCCTCTAATTGATTAAAAAGGGAGAGGGAGCTTAAGATACTAAGTTTAAAGGCATTTTCGAAGAATTAGAGCTTATTATAAGGCTAAACGCAATTGCTATAAAAGAAGCCGCTATATAAGAAGAGCCTATATTATAGACCGACGCTGCTCTATAGCCTTTAACTAATGATATAAAAGGCCTTAACTTAAATCTAAATTCTTTAAAAGACCCGCTTAAAAACTCAGGGGTAGAAGCAAGCAAACTAGAAGCCACTTCGCCAGTCTTTAAGAAGGCAAATAGCGACTAAAGCTTAAGGGTGATAATTCCTTATAGAGGCCTTATTAAAGAAGGAACTATAGATAACTTTAAAGGAGTCTTTAAAGACAAGTTCTATAAGGCGATCGGCAGATCTCTAGCTGCTATTCTATATAAGAATGGAAATAGCTTAAGGGCTTTAAGATAAAGTCTTCAATTATAAAGGCAGGCCTTAGTAAACTTTAGTAAAAGGCTAGAGGCACTATTACCAAGATCTTAGAGGAGCTTTAATAGTCTTATAAGAAGCGACCTAGTAAAAGGAATAGGCCTTAATAATATAATACCTTAAGTTATAATACTAGCTTAAAGACTATAAGCTTAAGAGATAAAGCTACCTAGACTCCTAAAGGAACTTCTAGTAATAATAAAAATAGAGGAGAAGACTTATAAAGAAAAGCGCAAGAAGGAACTCTCTCTTCTTAAGCAAAAGAGGATAAGACGCTTAAGCATTAAGTAATAGGAGACTTTAAAAGTATATACTACTGCTCTAAAGCATATACTCTCTTAAAGTAATATTAATTTACCCTACTCCTTATATACGCAGGAGTTTATATCAACCTTTTAAGTGAACGAATAGATAAGGGAGGATAGGAAGGACTATTTAATAGTTTATATAATTATTAAAGCTATAATTAATAGTTAAGTAAAGGATAGAGCATAATCTCTTAACTGCCTATAGTACTAAAGCTCTTTACCAAAGCCTTTAAAAGGATAGCTAGACCTAAAGAAGCACCCTTTTAGTAAACGATTTAAAGAAGGAGGGCGCTAAGAGATTAGGAATTTAGAATCTTAAAGTTACTAGAGAATTATGCAAAGGGATTACTCAAAGCCTCCGCCGATACTATTAAAATGGGTTTTTACCTATAAGGTTAATAGCTTTAGCAAGCTTTTAAAGTACCGATTATAGCTAATTATATAAGAGGATCTTTAAGATAAAGCTTCAATTTTCTCAACTTACGCAACTACGCTTATAGTAAGGTCTTTTAAAGTACTAATAGCGCTTATTGCATACTTCGATATAGAAGTAAAGTAGTTCAATATTATCAATACATTTATCAACGCTCTTAAAGACCTAAGGAGTACTCTAGTTACATGCTTCCTATTAGATGGCTTTAAGCGCCTTAGTATAGTAGTAGAACTGGACTGCGCGCTTTATAGGCTAAAAGACTCTTTGGCGCTATAGTATAGGAACTTCGCAGGAACGCTTAAGGGCCTTCAACTTAAGCTATTAGGCGAAGAGCCTTATATTTTCATAATAAAGGATCGCATAGTCTTTATAGCATTTTATATTAATAATATTTAAGTATTATATAAGGCCTTTAACCTAGATTAAGCGACTTATTTAATTAAAGACCTAAAGAGGGCGTATAAGCTTACTATTATAGGAGATATCTCCTAGTTCTTTAAAATAAGGATTATTTAGGATAGGAAGGCAAAAAGGATCTTCTTAATTTATAATACTTATATTAAGAAGATCGCTCAAAAATTCGGAGCTAATATAAGAAGAATGCTTAATACTCTATTACTAAAGAAGGAGTTTGTTAAGAACTTAGGGCAAGCTTCTTTAAAAAAGGTAAAGGAGTATTAAGAGAAAATAGGCTTTATTCTTTATATAGTGATTATAATATACTTAGATATTGTATTTATAGCCTCCTAACTATCTTTCTTTTTAACTAATTTAAGCTTTAAGTACCTTTTAGCTATAGACTAGACGCTTTAATACTTATATAGCACGCGCTTCTTAAGAATTGCCTATAGCTTTAAGGCTAAGGAATACCAATTGGTTGCGTTTTTAAATGCTTCTTTTAAAGATAATTAAAAGACCTGCAGATCCTCCTAAGGATATATCTTCTTTTTATTTAAAGGACTAATTATTTAAAAAGCGAATCGCTAAGCGACTATTATACTCTCTTTTATTAAAGTAGAACTCTATAGTATAGTTTCTATTATAAAGGAGATAATAGCTATAAAATGCCTCTTTAAGGAGATTTGCATAAACTTCCTCTTTAAATAGAATATATATTATAATAACTAATAGATAATTCGACTAATTATTATAAAGAATAAGAAGATTAAGACAAGCCTTTAATATATCGAAATTAATAATATATAGATCTACTAAGAGTACTAAAGAGGAAGCTTTTAAATAATCTACCTTCCTATTAAGGAGATATACGCAGATAGGCTTATTAAGAACCTGGACCGCTAGAAGTTTAAAAGCTTTATTTATTTATTAAACCTCTAGAGCTTTTAAATAATCGTTTAGCAACTCGCACTTGCTAATAAGTAATCACTTATTATTAAAAGACTTATACTTATAAGCTCTTACTCTCTTATAATTATATTCATTTGTTTTCTTTTATAAAGCGTACTATAAAAGCTTCTCCTTTTTTAAAAATATAAAATAGGTAATATTCTTAAACTGCTATTATAAGGCGCGACCCTCTCTTAGATTCTCTTAACTAAGGCTAAGAGCTAAGATACTATAACTAAAAGCTTTGCATAGATCTCCTCTTAAGAGAGGCCTACTAGTACTCCCTTGGCCAGAGGCCTGCTGGCAAATATACTAGCGATAGCAAGGGCGAAGGCAGGGGATGCGGCGATAGGGGCGGCAGGGGCAAGGGTAGTAGGGGCAAGGACAGGCGCAGCGACGGCAAGGGCTAAGGAGACGAATAGGAAGATTATAGCAGTAGCTGCAATAGCAGAAGCAAAGGGGATAAAAGCGGCGGTAGCGACAATAGGGGCGAACGGGTCTAAGCCAAAGGGGCTAGGAGCGAACGGGAATAAGACGCTAGGAGCGGGGGAGGCAGTAGTACTACTACTCGCAAGAGTAGCAGGCCCTCTTAATACTAAGGTTTAATTGCTTCTATCTTTCAAAATCAGCCTAGAACTTAATAAGACTTAATAAATGTACTACAGAAGCTCTAGAGCGTACCCTTTACTATATTAAGTAGTAGTACTACCTCCTCCTTAAAGGCGCCGCAGGCGCAGGCCGATATAATAGCCTCTTAAGAGGCAAGGAGAGGTCCGCTAGCCTTTTAGCAGCTATTACTTAATACTATATAATAAATGCAATGCGTACTAAAGGTGCTATTAAAGCATTAATAATCGAGATTGCTAGTACTCTTATATATAATATAATATATATACGCGTTATTGCGCTCTATTATAGGCTTAGGCATACGGCGCGCAGCAAGAGCAGGGCTCTTAAGTAGCGGCAGCAGCAGCAAGGGCGGCGGCAGCAGCAAGGGCGACAGCGGCAGCGGCTTATTGCCTAGCAGGCGCTAAAAGGACCGCGCCAGGGTTATAGCTCCCGCAGGAGCGCCAGCGACCTAGCGTAAAGTCAGTATAACGCAAGGTATAGGGACTCTAAGGGGCTTACTTTGCAAAGGCGGCTAGGGCCGTAATAAGTAAGAGTTCCTTTTATATTTAAAAAATTATTAATATAAAGATAATATTTTTAAATAATAAAGGAAGGTTATTTTTAAAAGAAGGGAAGGAGAACCTTTATAATAGAAATACTTTATAAAAAGCCTAATAGAGCATTAGTATAGAATTGCAAATATTCTTAAGCGCGCTTATTGCTTATAGCGACCCTTCTTATTTTAAAAGGAACGACCTTTAAAAGGGCAGTATATAAGATAGAGCCTCTTTTCTTTACAACTGCTATTCTTTCCTTTATTTTATCTATATAGCTAAGCGATTCTAAGAGCATCGCCTAATTAAAGGGTATATTATATAGAATAGGCGGAGTCTCCACTTATTCTAAAGACCCTTTATATAACTCTACTAAGTTATAGACTCTCCCTTTTCTTTCCGAAGTCTCCTTACTATATATATACTAAAGAATAATATAATCAATCATCTTCTCCTACTTCTACGAGCCTCTGAAGCGACCTAATGAAGGCCCTCCAGCCGACCGCACTATAGCAGATCTTTTGCCTGCCTTAGTTCGGAACCCTAGTAATATAAAGAAGTCGTCTCTCTTAGCCTTTATATTAGTATAAGAGATAGGTTAGATTAAGGCTTCTTATTTAAAAGAGGTTGATATATCTTCTATATTATATAAGGTTCGTTTTAAAGAGGGGGCTGGTCGAGGCTTGCTAGCAGAGTCGGCTAGTATAGGGGATTCGTCTTCTGTAGGGTTTTAAAGGGTATCCTTTCTAATTAAGAGGTTGCTTAACTCAGGAGGTACTAGCGTTATTATCTTAAGGTTGATTCTCTTAAAGTAAAAGGTCCTTATATAACGTTTTCGTCCTACTAGGGGCTATAGTTAGGAAATGCCTTAACTTATAGATTCTATAATTTCTTTTAGAGTTAGCTAAGAGCTATTGACTATCGATAGTTATTTTAGCTAAGTCTACTAGCTCTTCTTTCGATTCTTAAGTTTAGAAAGGGACCGAACGTCGAGGCCGTTCTTTAGGTTGCTTCTGCGTATTATAGGAGTCGGTCGAAAGAAGGGTCTCCGAGGGGGTACTAGTCCTCTACTAAGTATATTATATCGCCTTATAAGGCCGGAGGGGGTATAAGCTTTAAATTATATAATAGTAGAAGTAAAGCATAAGTCGATAAAGTCACTAAGATCAAGGCTGCTAAATCGTATAGAATTCAAAGCTAAGGAGTATATATAAAGTAGGAAGCCTTCCTCCTAATATGCTCTCCTTAACCTACGACTCCTAGAAGTCGATTTCTACTAATAAGTCATATTCTATCTACTAAAGGAAAGGTATAGTAAAGGTGCAGCGTATCTATTATATTAGTCTGTTTCGCCTCTATTTGTACTACTGTCTGCTCTGACAGTTCTCGTGCTTCTGTCACGACCATATTACAACCGTGCCGTGATACGAACCCTAAATACCTAAATCTAGCTTCCCTTAAGTTAAATTAGCAAGTTATTACCTTAGAAAAGCATAATAATCATATATAATCGTATTAAAGAAATTCCTAGATTATCAGTCGAATTTTATATAAAGCTTGGATTTTCTTTAGTAAGGACGCCTTTTAAGTTGGTTAGGGCATATATACTTAGGATTACTTGAAATTGTCTTCGAATTTTCTTTAAAATTGCGATTTAATAGCTTTGCTAATTTTCGAGTTTTTAACTTATAGGCTTAGCCTAAGAGTCGCATTACTAAAGGAGGAAAAGGAGTTTTTATTATTTTTATTCGTTTACTACCGCACCTCCCCCCCTTCCCTCTCTCCTTTTATATATTTCTTTAAAATCCACTCGCAGGCCTGACCTATAAGTTAAAAAAACCCTCTCTCCTCTCCTTACCTTTACAACTTTAGGTACTAACCTTACTTGTACTTATTGTTTTGCAAATAGGGATTGGTATTCTTAACTTATAAGAGTCTTATATTCTTTACTAATAGTAGCAAGGGCCGCTACTTAAATTAGTTAGGGCATATATAAAGACCTAGAAGTAGAGGATCTTATAATATAGGTCATATAATTGGATGAGGATTAAGAAAGGGGTATATATAGGACTACTATTATACTTAAAGATAGTATGCAATACTAACTACCTATTCTACCCCTAACTAGTGAATTATCCTAGTTCTTATCTTTAAAGAGCCCGCTTATGGTACTTCCTCCCTCTTTGTCTTTGGTCTTCCCTTAGGCCTATTCTCAGGTGTTATTCCTGCTCTCTCTTATAGCAGTAGGGTCATATGACAATATATCGGAGTGATGGCTGTATCACCCATCTCAATATAAACTCGCTTTAAGAGCAAAGGTAAGTACTCTTATTAGATTTGATAATAGAAGTATTTATTAAATCTATATATTATTGCAAATAAGAAAGAAGATTATTGAATTATCTTACGTTCGATTTAATAAAGATAGGCTAATTATAAAGCCTTAATTAAAAGGTGATTTCACTCTTAGGCTAGGCCTGCGAGTCACTTTTTAAAATAATAATATTTTCACTCTTAAGCTAAGACTATAAGTTAATTTTAACTCTTATAATAATTCCACTCTTAAGCTAGGACCGTAAGTCAATTCTAATTAGGCAATCGATTTAAGAGAAGCTAATTGTAACGGCCGCACCCCTAACTGGTGCAATTACCTAAGAGTACGGCGTTTTAAGGTTTTGCAATCTCGATTCGATGCAGGGTTATTTCGAATCGACTCCAAAGGTACAAAAGGATATTCTTATATAATATTATATAAATAGGCAAAGAGCCTTAAGCTACTTATGTATATAAGGGAAAAGGGCTCTCTTATAGAAAGGGTTCTTTAACTTCTTCGTTTCTTTTATATTAGACCTATAGAATACGCCTTTTGCACTACTTCTTATTACTATACTTAACCTTACACTTTAGTAGCTTTATATTATTATATTAAATGAAGAAGTTTCTCTTTACTAAGGACAGCTTTTAATAATATCCTACCTCTTTTAAGAATCGATTTGCGGTTATTTCGACTTTTAATAGAATTAGGATCCTAAAGATCTCTTAGATAAACTAGGAGCTTAAGTATAGCTTATTAACTAATATAATTGAGGAACGCTTTTATTAGCCGGATTTTCTTAACTACTCCTTTTATAGAAGTGCTATAAGCAGAAGTTAAGAGAGTACTACGCTATTAGAACCCTTTTTCTATAGAACCCCTTTTTAACCGAATTATAATCGAAACTAAAATTGGTAAAATGAACTCTTTATTAGCCGAAAGTTAGCAAATACGGAATGTACCCGGTTCTTTTAAGAAAGCAGCTTCTATAGGGAGTACCCCTACCTTAGCCCTTAGGGCCAGACCTTCTTCTGCTATTAAAGTCAAGAGATAATAACGCTATAGCTAAGCTAATTAAGATAATTAAGACTTTTCGAACTTAAACGTCTTATAAGAAATAGTCTTAAGTTTAAAGGAATCCTTATAATATTAAGATTAATTTAATTAATAATTGTAAAGCAAGATTAGTAGGATTACTTAAGCTATCTTTAGCCTAAAGACTCTAGCTTATTAAAGCTAAAAGACAGCTTAACGTATATATTAAACTATTAAATGAGAATCTACCTATCTTTAATAAAGCGAGACCTAGCCTACTTTAAAAGTCGATATAGATACGAAATAGATAAAAATTCAACTAATTAAAAGATTACCTCCTTTAATAATAGGACCTTTCTAATATATAAGTAGTAATTAGCTTTAGTCTAAGACCGATTGCAAATCAATACTGACTTATATCTAAATAAGCGAGCTTACTAAGCCCTTATTTAAGGATCTATTATAAGATAAGCCTAAATGTACCTTAAACCTTAGTACCTTTTGGAAACTAACCCCTTTTGAAATTATTAAGAAATAGTAGAACTATTAAGCAATTACTTTTTAATTAGCTAAGAGGTAGACTTATTTCGATCTACTTTCTATTACCTTTATATAAGAGAAGCTAGTTATTTTAAAGAAACTTTCCCTTAATTTCAAGCTTGATTCCAATCGGCTACGATTTAAAGAAAGGTCTTAAGATCTAAGTAGTTCTTTCTTATATAAAATAAGATTACCTCCTAACTTAAAGCTATATATGCCTTAGCAAAGGCCTATTAAAAGAAGGACTATATAATTATAATTAGCTAATTAAACGCCTTTAATGCTAAATGCTAAAGTAACTAGCTCTTTAACCCTTTGATTAAAAGTAAGGCAACTTTAATATTATATTAAAAGATATCCGATTCGCTCTTTAATAAAACCGCTTACGGTTCAAGCACTAGAAGTATTACTTAAGCTTTTGATCAATTAGCCTTAAAGCCTACTATCCCTTTTTATCAAGATATGCTAGCTAAGGCTAATTCTTCTACTTTACCCTTTAAGTAAGTTATCTATTAGACCTATAGTAAAACTAGCTATTATAAGACTAAGTGTCCTTCTATAGGTAAGATTAATACCTTAAAAGAAGTAGAGGAAGCTAATCTGATTTTAGATTTAATTAAAAATAGGGTTGAAATAGAAGAAGATTAGAAAAACCAAAAGGCTTAGGAAAAGACTCCTACTTAAGCCTACGAAAGTACGACTTATTAAAGCTAGATCTCAACTCTTTAATAAAAGGGAAGCAATTCCTAACCTCTTATACTATTAATATAAATGGATTTAAAGTATTATTATTAGCTTTAGCAGATACTAAAGCCTTTAATTACCTATTTTTAAATTATTCCCTTTCCGTACGTCTTTTAAAAGCGATTGGCTTTAAAATTCTTCTTCTTTTAACCCTTATTCCTATTTATAGATTTTAAAATACTATTTGCGCGCAAGCTACGCATTATATATGCTTTTATTTAATAATTGATAGAAGGCGTATTTACAACTGCCCTTAGATTATTCTTAACTTAAGCTAGCGCGATACTATTATTAAAGTCAAATAGATACGTCGATTCTAATTTAAACTTAATCTAAAGGAAAACCGATTCATATAGCCTTTATATTACCTCCTATCTCCTTAATTTATAAAGGAAATCGTCATTCGTCTTTCCCCTTTTAAAGGACTTCGGATCTAATCCAATTATTAAATTAACGTTAATTATAAAGAATAGGAAATGGCTATAAATAAAGCTTAATAAATTAATAGAAAATAGTCTTACGTTAATTTAATAGTTCTAATTAAGCGCAAGATCCCTATTGCTATTACTAAGCCTATACTCCTACTTATAATTAAGCTAGATCTTAAAAAATATTCTAATATAAATCGACTATACTCTAACCTTATTCGCAAATATCCTAAAGTAGTATTTCCTATTTGCGAAATTAGTACTAATGCCTTCTATTATAATATAAAGCGTAAGAAGATTGAGTTCTTTAAACTAATATTTATAAAGTAAATAGGATTCTTAAGGAAAGATATAAGCTTAAGAATCCTAATATTAAAAAGCTAATTAATAATCGACTTTTAAAATAGTACTAACCTTTAAAATAAGCCTTTTTAAAAAGGGACGCAGATACCCTCTTTTTCTATTAGTACTATAATTATAAGATATAGCTAAAAGGGCCTTTGCCTAATACCTATTTACCCTTTGACCGCCAATCTATTAAGCAACTTAAGGTAATAAAGGAGTACTTACTTGAGAATTTAGATAAAGGCTTTATTAAGATAAGTACTAGCCCCTTTACTTTGCTAATACTATTTATAAAAAAGGCCAACGGTAGCCTTTAATTCTATATAAACTACTAGAAGCTAAACGTATTAACTTAAAAGGACGCTTACCCGATTCTAAGGATAGACAAGCTCTTAAGGCGAGTATCTAAAGCTAAGATTTTTATAAAACTAGATATTCGAGCTGCCTTTAATCGAATATAAATAGACCCCGAATTAGAGAAAATTTTTTTTTTTTTTCCTTTTAACGTGCTTTATTAGTTCTAAACTATGTAGCACAGCTAGTCTACTAGCATGTCTAATTATATATATATAGTATCCTTTCCACTATAACTGCTAATATTCATTTAAGAACAGGCTCCCTAGCGAAAAATTCGCTTAAAAGGAAATAAAAACAAAAATAAAGACAAACTATAACGCTTAAACAAAAGACAGGTTTTTAAAAGAGATTAATAGGTAGTTTAAACCACCTATTAGAATTCTTTATTAGAATAGTATTGCGAATTAGGAGCTATAATAGCCCTTGTTTCTCTATCTAAGTGCTATTGATATATACAAATCTTAGTTTCTTTTAAGAATATTAAAAAGTATTTAATTCCAGTTTTTATTTTAAATAGTAAGGGTAAAGATAGCTCTTTAAATCCCTTATATTCTTCTTTTATTTTCTATATAAGAGTACGTCTTTGATTATAGTACTCTTTATAAGAAAGAATTAAGTGGATTAGAGTTTCTCTATTACTATAAATATAATAGGGGTTTTGAGTTATACCTATTCTTTTTAAGTAAGATTTAATATACCTATAGCCTAGTTTCAATTGAAAGAAGGCGCTAGCAGTTTCTCTTAAAGTACTTATAGGTAGAGAGATCTGTTTTAATATTCTATAAGAATATCGGGTTTTATAACTTTTTAAGGAAGTAGAATTAGGGTTATTTTAAATAAATAGAGATATTTCCTACTTTTTGATTTCACTTATTTTTACCCTTAAAAAGGCAAAAGAAGTATAATTAGAAGAAGGAGTAGTTTTCGTAGCTTGTTTAGCTAGTTTATCTGCTTCTTTATTTCTAATTATATTAGTATGCCCTAGTACCTACTTAATTGCAATACTAGCTCTTTTACTAATTAAAGTCTTAGAAGTAGTAATTGCAGTAATTTAGTAGTTTTGTCCTAGGCTATCTAAGGGAGTTTTTAATCTCTAAATAGCCGCTTGATTATCTGAAGAAATTGTAAAAATATCCCCTTCTTTTGCTATTAAGCTTGCTTTTGAGATTGCCTTAGCTATAGCTTTAAGCTCTCTATTATAGACTAATTCTGAATTTCCAATATTTACTCTATTAGAGTATTCTGGTAATTTTGGAATGAATAGGTCTTTATATGAATATAGAGCGTAGCTATAACCAACTCCGTTCCCTCTGGCTATTTGAGAGCCGTTAGTATAAATCGATAGATTATTAGTACTATAGATATTTTATAAATACTATAGGTATTATACTACTTTTTCTTTTTTTAATAGTTTAGATATTTCGATATTATAAGGCACTTCCTTTTCCTATAAGGTAAAATAAAAGTGCCTTATTATCTCTAATGAATCTAAATCGATTAAGAAGTATATTGATTTAATTAAGCTCTTAATTTGAGAAGAGGATTTTATATAGAAATTTTCATCTGCGATAATTTCCTCTTCCTCTTTTTGAATTATTTGAATTGTTTTTTGAACTTCTACTCTAATAGGGTGTTTTGAGCTTAATTTCAGGGAATGGAGTACGTAGCGTCTAGCACTATAGTTCAGCCTTATCTATAGTAGTAATAGGGCCGATTCTAGTTCCATTAGGATAAAAGGGGCTGTTTTAAAAACCCTTAATATTTTTCTATAAGCTAGATTTTATATAGCTTATAATAGTTTTAGAATCGCCTTATTTTTATATTAAGGTTTCAACTAGAGTATAAAACCATAGTCTATAACACTTATAACGCAGGCTAAGTATAATTGATATATCGCAAATAGGGAAAGACCTTTTGTAATAGAAGCTAGTCTATTTATATAGTATAACATTTGCTTTCCTTAAGAAGTCCTAATTGCTCTATATTCTTTGAATTATAGATTCGAGTCGAAGTAAATCCCTAACCACTTAATTAACTTTTTTAAAGCTAATATAGTATTATTTAGAAGTCTAATCGATAGGGGATTTCTATAGAAAAAATGAATTAATTCTGTTTTTTCAATATTAAAGCTAATTGAATATTATTCCCTTAGATTAATTAAATCTTTTACCTCTCTTTTAAGAATTTTAATATTACTCTTAAAACTTAAAGAAGAGGCTATAAGACTTAAATCATCTATATAAGACTATAGTTTAATATTTTAGGATTTAAATAGGTCTCGAATATAAATTAAGAATAAAATCGGTGAAATAGGACTTCCTTAAGGAATACCTATATTAATAGACTTAAATTCCTCTGTTTAGTTATTAAAGGTAAGTCTAAGAGTACGGTCTTCTAAGAATGATTTAACCTATGTAATAAGACTAATAGGGAGATTTAGTAAAACTAGAATCTATAGTAGTCTATTTTTCGCAATGTGATCAAATGCGCCCTTAATATCAAGGAATAGTACACTTATTTTCAACTTATTTGTCTTATTCAGCTCTACTTTATTTTATAAGAGTAGAGCCGCGTTAATAGCCGATTTATATAATCTACTACCAATTTGAGAATAGTATAATAGAGTAGTAGTTTCGGCTAAATGACTAAGACGCTAGGCTAGTATTCTTTTAGAAATTTTACTAAGACAATTAAGCAGTAATATAACTTTATATGCTTTTGGTTTTAAATAGTCTGGTTTTTTAAGCTTCTTAAGAATAAATCCAGTAGCTTGTTTCCATACTTTAAAGTGGTAGCCTTAGTTTATTAAGGATAAATAGACCTTAAAAAACACTTCTAGAATAGCTAAATAAGCTTAAATAATTATTTCTTATATAATAAAATCTAGTCCTAGGGTTTTACCCTTTATCTTTAAAGTATACGCATTTTTAATCTCAATTTACGTTAATAATAGCCAACTCCACTTATTACTCTTATTTGAATATTTAATATCATTTTCTAACGCTTATAGATTTGGACCGTTAGAAATAGATGGAGTTAGAAAAAGAGTACTTCTAAAGATATTATACTTTTTTTGGAAAGTCGATTCAAGCTCTTAAGTATTAAAGTTAAATAAACTAAGGATTAATTGAGAGCTCAATCCCTTAGTATATAATATAGCTTTGAATATCGACTAAGAGTCCTCTTTTTCTAAGAATTGGTTCTAGTGCTTTGTTTTTGCTATTTTAATTGAATTAAAATACGTATTTCTAGCTTGTTTTAGTTCTTATTGAAAAAGAGTATACCCTAAGGATTTGCTTTTATAGTAAGATTATTATATAATTTTATATAGATTTTTTAAATCCTTATTCTATTAGGGTTTACTATTTACAGATAACTTGAACTTAGGTATTACCTTATCCGTAGCTTCTATGAATTTTATAGTAAAAGTATTTACTAGGTCTTCTAGTTCTTGATTTGTACTAAAATCTTTAAAATATTCGAAATCTAAGAAGACGTTTTTAATTATCCTTTTAAATTTTTCCCAATTTAAATTTTTTATATTATCTCGTAGAACAGTAGGGTAAGACCTAGTATTACTAGTACTAGCAGTAATAGTAAATAGAACCCCGAAGTGATCAAAACCTAGATCTGGCATAGTTTGCCAGTCTACGATTTTATTTACTATTCCTTAAGTAGCAAATGTTAAATCAATAATAGAGGGAGTTATTATATTTGATCTAAAATAAGTTCCTTCCCTTAGAGTATTTAATAGATATAAAGAGTGTTTCTCTATAATATCTAATAAAATTTGAGCGTAGTAATCAGTTTCTCTAAGGGGGTCCTACTAAGGGTGATATGTATTAAAGTCTCTTAAAAATATTAAATCCTTAGAAAATAACACTAGTAAATAGTCTCTTTCTAAGAATGTAATATTATTTAGCATTTTAAGGTAACTTGCATTATAGACGTTAATTAATTGAATATGAAAAACGTCTATAATAATACAATTAGGATCAATTAGTAAGCTAGGCGCTAGCGTAGCGTATATTTTATTTGAAATATAAAATAACGTTCTAGGCCTAAAGGAATTTTGATTTAGAAGGATTTGTTTAAAACTAAAGTGTACAATAGATTTATATAATAAATCGTTCTCTTATATAATCTAAGGTTCCTAAATCGCAATTAAATCAATAGATAACTCTACGGCCATTTGTAAAATATGCTTTATAGTAGGCGAGCTTCTATTCACATTAATTTATAGGCATTTATTCCTATTTATCATTAATAGTAGATAGAGCGCCGAATCGATTTATAGTAGTAGTACTACTAGTAGTACATTTTTCTATAAATTTGTTTTTAATTGCAATAAAAACTTCATATAGCTTAGAATCAGCCGAATATGTAGTTTCTTTGCAATTAGCGCATTTAATACTAGTATACTTGCACTTAGTATTTATCTTATAAGTATTATAAGTATAAGCCTATCTTATATAGTTGCCTCTATATAAGGAGTATTTTAGTTCTCTTTTATAAAGAACCTTTAAATGGCCAAATCTAGCATAGGTTTTACACTAGTACGTACTACTAGTATCTATATATTTAACGACTTTTACTAAAGCGCTACTAATATATAGTCTTTTGCTTATAGCTCGCTTAGCCTGATTTTCATTTAGGAAAGAGATAATAATTATACTACTCCTATATAAACTAGAGTTACGTTTCTCTCTTCGAGTAGCCTAGTAGGATTTTCCTACTAGGATAAAACCTTTATTAAAGGTTTTAATCTCTTCTAAGACTAGCTCTAAGTCTAAGCTATGCTCTATATTGAAATCCGCAAACGGAATACTATAAATAGCTACTTTATACTACGGCTCTCCCTTTTTAAGGCTAGTTAATTAAGGAAGCACTCCTCTAATGATAGCCTTATTTAAAATTAAAAAATCAATGCTAAACGTAAGAGTAGTAGTCAAAATAATATTTCCATATAAAGATAAGGACGCAGTAGCGATTACTAAATCACTAAAACCGTTCTTTTTAAAAGCAGTATTAATTCTATTATATAAAGCAATTGACGAAAAAGAAGTAGTTAAGGCCGAAGGGGACTATAGGAGGGTGCATCTCTTAGAAAGGACTGGCTTACTATTTCCCTTTAGCTTATTAGGCCCCGAATTCGCAGTAGGGTTCCTAGGGCTACCCGCAGCCCTAGCCCTATTCCCATTAGCACTACCTATACTAGTACTACTAGTAGTAGCGCTAGTACTATAATTTGCAGTAGTAGCTATAGTAGCTACTGCTACTGATTTGATTACTTAAGCATACGTTTTTAGCGTTTGCTCGATTTTCCGTATTGCTCTCTTTAAATTAGCTACCTATATAGCTAGAATCGTAGAAGTGTTTTTAATACAGTTATGCTTTATATACTCTTTTAAAACCTTAAGTAAATCAAGTAATTTCATCTGTTTTTCCTAAGAATTAGTCGCTAAGTATGCTTTAATAAGGAGGTCTCTTGCTTGAAGTACAAGCTTAATTGATTCGTTAGTACTAATACCACTAGCGTCATTTTAAAAGGAGAAGTCGATTCTAAGGGTTTTATTAGCTCTTTAATCGATTAGGGACAGTAGTCCCCTTTTAGCATTATTAACAATTTGGCTTAAATTAGCCAAAGGAGCCGCATTCTGCATTCGGCTAGCATTGGTTTAAATAAGGGTAAGATTAAAGGGGTTAATACTCGAATCTCTACCTCCTATAATAAGATTACCCCTAAGGGTTAATTCGACTTTAGAAATCGAATCAGGGCCTTTAATAGGGCTAGGTATCTCTCTCTCCTCTATAGGAGAGTCGGAATCGTAGTAGGAGACGCCCGCAGAGTCGCTTAAGGGCTTTATACCACCCACTTTGCTATCATAGTAGTAATAAACTACTATAGCTTATAGGGGTAAAAGGGCGAGGTGTTTAAAGTATTCTGCAAAGAATGGAAGGTAGTAGGCGTCGTTTGCTAAGGGGTGAAAAATCCAGAAAAGAGGTTATTTGATGATCGATTTATAGTAGTAGTACTACTAGTAGTACGTTTTTCTATACAATTAGTATTACTATACTAGTCGGATTAAGGGATCTTATAAAGATCGGCTTTTAAAATATAGGCATCTTTATTATAATTATTATCTAAATTATTAGAAGTGGATTTAGGTTTAGATAACCTACTATTATTATTAAAGGTATTTGCTAAAGTTTTGGCTAAATAGCCTTTTCCTTTGCCTTTCCTTAGTAGTTGCGGCCTTTGGTAGGATAAGGGTAGTTTGCTTCTTAACTTTTGCTTTAATTGCTTCTTAATATTAAAGCTAGCGATTATATCGATCAATTGCCTTCTAACTTTATAATTAGTAATATTATAAGTACTATTATAGAAGTAGTATCCCTAATAAGCTTAAGGGCTTATCCTGCGCTCCTTCCTCTTCTTAGGCTTATCGTTGCCCTATAACGCAGGATTTGCCAATTTAAAGCATCCTTTAAGGTTTTACTTAATAGTTCAAAGGAGGTCGATCTTCTTATAGATCTTAAGGTTAGGTTAGATAAGAAGAGATTGTTTCGCAATAGCGAACTTAAAAGGGAGACTATTAAATAAGAAACTAAAAAGCTAAGTTTCCTTTAAGTTATAGCTATCCTAGGATCTGCGGCTCTTATTCTCCTTCTTACTTTACATAGTATAGATTAAGTAGAGTCTATATTTATATCTATATTCTTATTATCTTTATCTTTTCTATATTAAAATAAAATGATCTACTATAATAAATATTAAGTATTAAAAGTAGTTA
>JAENRP010000274.1:1176-12260 GCA_024741835.1 Diplocarpon mali
CCCCCGGGCCGGTCTGTCCCCGTGTCCCGTGTCCCGTGTCCCGTGCCCCATGTCCCGTGCCCCCTGTCCCCTGCGCCCATCCATGTCTCCGTCCTCGACTCGACTGCTACGTCTTCTCTTCTTATGACTTTCTATCCTCTCTTCTTATGACTCTCATCCTCTCTTCTTATGACTTTCTCGTCTCCTCTCCTCCCCTCCTCGCCACTTGATTTCTCCTTCTCTTCTCATACCATTCTTCTTCGATCCCTCTCTCTCTCTCCCGCCCCGAGAGAGAGAGAGAGAAAGAGAGATCCCAGCCGGCCTGCAGTTCCCACGTCGGACAGAAAAAGTCTCCCCTGCCGGCCAGACCGCCCTCGGTCGTCGCGCGCCCGTTCACCTGGGCCGGGGCGGGTGGCGAGGCTCGGATGGCGCGGCGGGGGGGGGGGAAGGGAAGGACGGGTGAGACCACAGATCATCTGGGTCGATGTGGGATACCGGATCGGGTGGAGTCTCGACCTTCGTACATATCTGCACGGGACAGGTGCACGACACGGTTCGTGTGCATAGAGTTGATATGCATAGAGTTGATATGCACAGTTTTATATGCATAGAGTTCATATCTATAGTTGATATGCATAGAGTTCATATCCACAGTTCATATCCACATAATATATCCACACTTCATATCCACACTTCATATCCACACTTCATATCCACACTTCATATCCACACACTCTCCTAGACCGAGGCGAGTCCGCCCGCCGACCGTGAGAGCCCGCGGGTGCCCGTAGCGCGATCCGTCGTTCGCGCTACCACGGGGCGGACCTTGGGTCCTCAGGCTGCCGCGCCGAGGCCAAATCGCCAACCATGTCCTCCCGTTGGGAGCGTTGCTTCCTCGACCGCAGGGACCGGGCCTCGAGCGGGGGGTGGCCCCTGCCTCTCGGCAAGTTCCGTGCGGACGAGAAGAGAAGGATGGGAAGAGACCGGAGAGAGGCGAGGAGAGGCGAGGAGCGGAGACGGGTGAGGAAAGAAGGGTGCGAATGGACAAGCGAGAAAAGACAAGCGAGAAAGACAAAGCGAGAAAAGAAAAAGTGAGAAAAGGACAAGCGAGACAAGAAAAAAGAAAAAGCAAGAAAAGAGAAAAGAGAAGAGAAAAGACAACAAGCCCTCTCGGTCAGCAGGGTAAGGTGGGGTCGTCGAGATCCGGGGGGGAGGGGGCCTTGCATGGATCAGAGGTCGATCCAGCCTGCTTTCTCTCTCTCTCGATCAATACCAGGGAGCCGCTGTCGCGAGACGAGCGCGTGCGCCTCAAGATCTCTCACCAACAGGATGTCAACGGGGGCGTGAAGATCTCTTACTGATAGGATGTCAACCTAGGCGTACAGATCTCTCACCAACAGAATGTCAACGGGGGCGTGAAGATCTCTTACTACTAGAATATCAACCTAGGCCTTAAGATCTCTCACCAACAGAATGTCAACCTAGGCCTCAAGATCTCTCACCAACAGAATGTCACCGTGGCCCCTCAAGATGCAGATGCATGCAGCCAGTCGAAGGGCCGAGCGGAGCCGGGGGCTGCAATCACGCGTGTCACCTGACGCCGCTGCTGATTCACTCGGCTCGTCCGAGACCCCGCGACTCCCGGACTCGACGAGCACCGACTGACATGCCCACTGGTTCCGACTGCGCTGACTTGGGTGCGACTGGTGCGACGGGTGCGACGGGTGCGACGGGGTGCGACGGGTCGGACAATGGGACGGCACCGGCCAACCAGAGCATCCCGTCTCGTACGCCGGCCTGACGAGGCATGTCAATCCACGCGAACTCCATCGTGAGGGCCCGGGCCCGGCCGGAGAGGAGGATGTCGAGGATGTCGAGAAGATCGTGGTCCCCGTGCTGCACATGGACTGGGGACCAACCAAAAACCCGACTCTCTCCCCGGGGGTTTCAAAAGATCCCGATTTACAGCTCGGGGGGGGAATCAAAAGTTCCATAAATCCCCCACATCCTTGGCCACCCGGGCTGTGCGTGATATGGACTGTGGGCACTCGGGCCCCGGTTGGCGATACTTGGCGATGTGCGCAGTCGTGCAGGCCGGTGGCTTGCGTTTCCCAGCTTCGGCGTCGGCGTCAGCATCAGCATCCGCAACATGTTCTTAACCCGACCCTCTCTTCCCGGCTGCACCATCCACAGTCCGGACGAGGGGAGCTTGCTTCTCTTCCCCCCCTCGGACTGCACATCCAGCGGATTCGCGAGTCGCCTCGCACGGAATGGATTGCGTGCAGCGCAGCGCAGCGCAGCGCAAACCAAGGCCATGCAATGCAATGCGGTAGAACTCGGGAATCGGGCCTACTCGCCGGGCCTCGAGGAGATCGGCCACGGGACCCGGTCCGGGGGTACCAACAGCTCGCGAATCTCAACACAACGGCTGCCAAGCGCGCGGCCGGCGCTCGTGGTCTTGCTTCGGACCCGAGCCAGCAGATCGGACAGGAACAGTCCGCTGGGATCTGGGAACTGGGATCTGGGATCTGGGAACTGGGATCTGGGAACTGGGATCTGGCATCTGGGAACTGGCATCTGGGATCTGGGATCTGGGATCTGGCGTGGGCCGACTTGGTGCCGTGCAACGAAGCAGTCGGCTCGGCCAGACGACAAAACAAGACGTGCACGAGGATCCGTGGCTGGACCTCCGTCTCGAGAGAAAGTCCCCGCCCCGCACCGCATCAGCCGCTTCCCCCCAAATCGATGAGCGCGTCCTGATCGACTTCGTTCGACTCTCTCCCCTGCACTCCGGGTCCGCGGTTTTCCATCAATCCATCCCCCTCCAATCAGTGGCCGGGGCCGCCCTGTGATCATCGGCCACAGGCAGCGCCACCAGAACTCGGATCGCGACCCGGCCAGAATCTTGCTGAGCAGCCCTGAGCAGCCCTGCTGCCGAATCCCCATGACAGCCCCCAAGGAAAAAGAAAGAAGCAGAAAAAATGAAGAGGCCAGCCTACGAGACTGGACGCGCCCTCGGCCGAAGGAGGCGCGACCAGGGATGGAGTCGTGCCAGGCATCGAGTTGATTTGATTCAAGCCAGCAAGAGGTGCACCGTGGATGGAGTCGTGCCAGACATCGAGTTGATTTGATTCAAGCCAGCAAGAGGTGCACCGTGGATCAGCAGGCAGCAGGCTGTGGCAAGAAGACTGCATTGCTAACATCTAGCCCATCTCCTCAGCCATCTCGGCCAGATGGCACGCACATCCCCCCTCCACACGCAGCAACACAAGAGTCGTAGGTTGTACAGCATCAGAGTCCGCCCGGTGGCTCTGGATCGCCTCCCCTCCGCATGGCAGAGACAGCACGGATAATTCAGCCGGTCGCAAGGGTGTGGCGAGACGCCATGTATAGGAAGGATGACAGTCTGACGGATGGGCCCAGCAATTCTTTCAGCAATCCGGGTTCTGCTCTGCCCTCCATTGCAGCTCGCGCACCACCCCCACCTCGGCGCTGTTTCACGTCAACACGCGGCAAGGTGACGCCTCGACTCACAGGCTCGCTGGAGTCCTGGGGCACACGGGAACAGCCACTGATATTTGCCCATCCTCCCGCCCTAGCTCGGTCTCCTGGCAGTCTTCGGTGGGAACATTGTTCGCAAACTGCACAACAACGAAGTCGATGGGCCTCCTCCCGACGACTACCATCGGTGCATGCCAAGTGCCTGCCCCGTAGGTCACAGCCTGCGCGCCGGTTGCGAGGAAGGCCTTGATTCCCTGCAGATCTGGCAGGCCTCGCCCGGGCAGGCTGTCGTGGGCAAGCTCTGGAGATGGAACAGCACGCTGTTGATCGGGCGCTCCGGCCGGCAGGGAGGGTGCAACAATCACGAGATAGCGAGCTTGATGTGCTTCTGCGGCGGACAGGCCAAGTGGTATGAAGGTCTGCGTCGTAAATGGATGCCGCTCCAACAGCTCAACGGGAAAGTTGCCTTCGCTGTTAGGGTTTCGGCTCGCGAGGAGAGCTCTGGGAGCGCACACAAACATGTTTACGACTGCTTTGGACGGCAGCTGACTTGGAGCGGACGAGTAGAGGTCCCTCATACGCGTAACGTCCAGGTATTTGAGTGCGCTCCCTTGGTTTGCCGGGGCTGCATTTGACGGCAGCCTTGAAAGATCTACCTCTGAGGATGGAATCACGGACGGTGCCGGGTTCTCGATCACGGTTCCGAATTCTGCGAAAACTGCCTGGCTGAGAGCTTGAGGCTCGAGTTGAACTTCACAACGAGCGCCCGCGACTGACACCGGTGTGGACATGGTAAAGGACATCGGCTCAGGGAAAGGTGAGGCGAGGTGAGCTGCGGTGCGGTGCGGTATATGTGCAATGTATGTATGGTGCGGGCAAGCCGGGGAAAGCCGCAGGCGTCAAGTCGTTGTTTGCCCGATGGCTCCGAGTCAGAGCCCCATGCGAAATCCATATCACGTGAAAGCACCGCTTACTACCCTATTTACATATTCTTGCTCACAGCACCTGGTTTCGGCGAGCTATTTGAACCCGAAAGAAATACGTGGCGCAAGTTCTCGTGCAAGCGCTACCGCTTTGCATACGTCGTCCTGCCAAGATCGTCACGGTAATGAGACTACAAACAACTGCCATCTCCGGAACTTATCTCGAGACCCTGCTTTCATCTCCTGATCCCGACCCAGACTTACTGCGATCCGATCTAGTAGCAATCAGAGCCTTGGCTGCAGCCGTCACTGCCTCGCTGCTTCCTGTGTTCCTATCGAGCCTCCGTGGCTGACTGTTAGTCTGCGTACCGTTGCAACTACTTCGCCCCGAGTTGTCTCGAAGCGCCGTCACAAAGCTGCTGCTCGAGTCGTCACGCTCCATCGTCTCGAGTTCTTGAATCTCTCGAGGTCGGCTCTGGCTGGAGGTTCTGGGGGTCAAGCCTGGTCTATCGGCCGTTCTTGTTGTTTCCGTCTTGGAATGGTGGGATGTCTCTGAAAGTTTGTCTCGGGCAATCGAGGACGACTCGACCCCTTGCTCGCTGGAAGCTGCGGACTGTCGCTGGTGGCTGCGCCGTTGCGGCATCTTTCTTGGGGTCCGAACTCGTTGTGCAAGAACGTCCTCGTCACCAGGTCGGAATGAGAAAGCGATCTGCGAAGGGGAGTCGCGAGATATTCTGTCGTAACAACGTATAGAAGTCATCGACTCAGCTGATGACTGAGATGAATGATTCCGTCTCGCATCTTTATTAGTACTTGGGAGTGGCTTGCTCTGATATCCAATACCAAGCCCACTAAGCCCGCGAGGCATCATGGCCGGCGAGGAAGCTTCATTCTTGCGATGGTATGAACCTGTGCTCGACCTTGAATCGGAAGAGGACGAGTCAAAAGCCATCCCAAACTCCTCATGTGCCCGCTGTCGCTCAAGTTCCTTCAAAAGCCGGTCAGACAGGATTGGGCCTGTTATTTTCAGTTGCATTGCTTCATTCATCTCTGCAGGCGATGAAAGCATCGCGAGGCTGCCGGCCGAAGCATGCGAGTGCAAGACACGTTTTGGAAGATGAGCATCCAGGTGCTCATTATTGTTCGGCGCCTCTTGAAGGTTCGTCTTTATCTTGGTCTTAAAGAATCGGTCCGCTTGCCCAAGTTAGTCCCGGGGTAGTCTTTTATGCCTCTAGGATGGCTGAAATACCTCGGTATCTATCGTTCGCGGGAATGTTCGTGGACAGTTCTGCAGCCGCGTCTGAGTGGTCTGCTTCGAGTTAGGGCAACCCCGAAGGCCATCTGGATGCACAAACCTCTGTACTTGGAGCTACGAGCATCATACCGGGCTTTTATTGTGCAAGTATCCTTACCAATACGCTCTCCAACCTTCGCCCCATGCACCGTGCTTCGTGAGGGTTAGCACCACCACTTGCAAGTATTTGGCATCTGGGTAAGAATCTTGAAAGCGCGCTGGAGCTTTCGTGACTATCCAGGGGCTCTCGGTCATCGAGAATGTATTGGACTGCTTTGTTACGAAAGGCGGACACTTGACTCGACACGTAGAGAATTTAGGTCGGGGTTTCAGGCGTACCTCTTGCTCCTAGCCAAAGTGACCTGCTCCAGCCCACCCTCAGTTCTGCTAAGCATAATCTCTAGTTTCTTCATTTCGGACTTGTAGTCTTTCTCTTTATACTCCCACTGCGTAGCTAGCGTCTCGAAATCCTCGATGTCCTTTAAATGGCTTTGCTTCAACTCCTCAATGGCTTCCTCTCTCCTGCGCAGTTGCAAGCGCAGCTCCTCATACGCTTCTAGAACATGCAGTATAGTGCTGTTATATTCGACGGGGACGGGTGAGAACGAACTTTGATTCATCATGACTACCTTGAGCATTTCTGCCATTTGATCACCCGACGGCTCATCTAGGACCATGTTTTAGCAAGTGCGAGCTCCTAGTGGTGGATAGTAAATTTCAAATATGAGAGATCATACGATACACGCTCTCCGGGTTTCTCTGAAAACTGAAGGTGTCCGGTGTTTGGGGAATCGGCGGCGTCGTCGAGCGGATCCCAATATATGAAGACACTCTAGACGTAGGTCGAAGACGGGGGGTACTTGCATAGACCGAGTTGCCATCGTCGCTCTCCGCAGCAAAAATGCCTTCGTCGTAAGAGAGGCTGGCGGGGCGGTCGCTGCCGTTCGGTACGCCTTGGGCTTTGGGGCGCCCAAATACAGGTCGCAGCCAGTCCGCCATGATGTATGCGCTGCTCGTTGTTGTGATTGAGCGATATGACCATGTGTAAAAAGGTGGAAGATGATGTTGCGGAATGGTAGTTATGGACCTGTGGTTGTTGACTTCGTGTCCGAAAAGGGCAAGCGGGAATGATTTCGCCAAGTCACGTCTCGCAAAGACGACTTTCAGATTCATTCAAGTGAAGTGCAAAATCGTAGCTTTGAAGCACTAGGCTCACTCAAATCACGAAATTGAACTTAAGAGTATGTGAAAGTTCAGGGGTTAAAATTCAAGAATGTAGGACGTATATCTGTAGTCATATTTTGAGGTGTTTGCTATTGCTGCTGGCCTTTCTCTGCATCCGTTATATTAGTAGAACCTCGTTACCGGTAGACTTTAAATGACTGGCCAACTTGGCAAGCATTCAAAAGTGATCGTTTGCCTCGTCTGATTTCCAACCAGGCATGGAATGAGTCAACGCTGTAAGGGCATTCATCACCAGTACAGAAATCCTTGGGGCAGCGAAACCATGAACGAAAACGTAGGAATACACCCGTTTTAATCGTTCCGCCACCGAGAACTATGTGAACCATGCAAAGCATACGAGGTCATATCCCGTACTGGGTATCCTGGTGCATGATTCGAGGGGGCTCCATTGGATGGGATTTTGGCTGCTCAGCGTATGTTCTTTTCGAAGACGCCCATTTCCACGAGAGAAACGATGAATTCCTGATGATACGGAGCGATATTTCTGGATTAACGAGAAATCCACGGAACAATCGGTCCATGTCAAAGCAACATCAGTAGAATAAATCCTCTGCTTTTTGTCTCCGATGTCCTCGACTCTCTAGTCTCTCCGAGAATAGTTCTTTGCCCGAGTTATCTGGGAAGAGTTCCTTCACCCGAGCAGTACCCTTGATACTGAATCCTTGTGAGGATGGCGCCAATGCAGAACCACGAATTCTGAACCCCGATGACACGCCTCCAATACCCTTTCCGTTAATCCTAGAAGCCAATAATCCGCCCCTCGGCCGGATATCCTCATTCCCATCCATGAAGGGAACCGGCATCCTGTCAGCGAACAGGTCGGCAGCCTCGTCAGCAGCATCGATAAGTGCTGAGCGCCGATGGCTTGCGCCTAATTTCTGCGGAAAGAGCTCCTTCGTAGCACTTGCCTCTACCAAACGCGCCTTGATAGCTTGTGCCTTGACTCGATTCGCAGACGCAACATCGTTGTTCCTTTGTCTTTTTTCTGCGATACGAGCCTCCACCACATCTTTTCCCCCCTCTTTTCCTCGAATTGGAGATGCGCTTCTATCTCGCAGCCTCCCACCTCCTCTTTCCTCGCGTGTAGGAAACAGTTCCTTGCCAGCCGTTCGTGAATGTCGTCCTCCGCGAATTTCTCGACCCCGCGTCTCGCTGCCTGGATATGAACCCTGACGGAAATTTCTTCGTCGTGCAATGGCTGCTTCGTCGTCGTCGTACAGGGAAGCATCGAAATCGGCCTCGCGCTCACGCTTTTCCTGCTCGTGGTTATCGTATCGCTGACTCCGATAGCCCCCATCCTCTCGATCCCGATATGTTCTTAGCCCTCGGTGAATCTGCTTGCGTCGCTCTGTTGGATCATGACCCGGATTGAATAGGTAGAATCTGCTCCTCTCTCGAGCTCCAGCTTGCTTCCGATCACCGACCACAGCTAATCTAACCACCAGATTTGCCTCCGGATGCCGGGGGAGTCTTTTGGCAGGGATGGTTTGTAAAGTAGGAATCTGCGAGACATCCGTAATATCAACGGCTGCAAATGCTACCAAGGCAGCTTTACCAATATCTAAAGTCTTGTAGACAATGTTGGCGGATGTGTCATCGATCCAATCAATGCTCACCGGACGATGTGACTCGAAGTATTCTGATGCAAAGTCTCTAATGTCTTGAGTTGTGAGATTGTCCAAGCCACGCAGGTGAACTTTTTGGGGCGTCAACTCGGAGGCGTCAGAGCCGCTGGTGTCGTTGGGAATATTGAGAATTGGTTGGGGATGCAGAGACTAGTCAACAGGTCAGCTTTCCTGACGCAACATGTATTAGTGCAAGCCGGCAACATACAGAGAGCTGGGGCTCTGGGATGCTTTCGACCTCTGGGAAGAGCAGGTCCTCCTCCGTGAGTCCCATATCGATATCCATTTCGATGTCCATATCTGTGGAGTCCATTTAGCAAGGTTTGGTGGACTGGTGGTGAGTTTTTGCAGGCACTTGTGTTTAAAAGACCATGGTCGAAGTCAGAGGAGCGAAATAGACGTAGATACGTTGCGAAGGTTTATTACATGTTAAGATTCTAGGGCGAGGCTGAACGAGGTTGGTCTACTTGCTTGCGGCTACTTGCTTACGTACAACGCCAGGATTTTGGGGTGAGAGGGGGGTGTTGGTGGGGGGGTTATGGGAAGGTAGTATCAGTCACGTGTAAGTAACGTTTGAATAACATGAGGTATATTCGTCTCACGTTGTTCATCGCGGAATTGGCCTGCAAAGCATTCTCTTCTGTTCAGCTTGTTGTAGTAGTCGTTAAATCCCCTGCTTCTTCTGCTTTTCGAAGCGGTCATATCTGGCCACGATTGTTCTACAATTCCAAAATTCTACAAAGTCTACCTGCAATTTTTCATCGTCACTTGGAGTCATCTTTACTCACTTAGCAGCAGAATAGAGGGGAGGGGACTCTGGGCATCCATACCTTTAAAAATACGCACTTGGCATATCAGAACTTGGAAATTCCGAGGTTCTTCGATGCCACTGCGACCGATCGTCTCGAGAAAGGAGTCAGAGTTGTAGTGGTTATATGTACACATACACCTCTATCCATACATACATAGACAGCACTTCTCTTCCTCTGTACGTACCGTTCCCGGCCATCGGACAATTCGAGCCTCGATGGCTAAGGACAGAAAATGAAGGCCATGGGCTGAAACGTCTCCGCCTCTTGGATTTGCTCGAAACGACTGCGATCGCGAGTCCTGTGTGCGAGTTCTCACCCATCACTCATCCCTCATCATTCATCATTCACCACTCTCCCGCAGCAGATGGGCAATCCAGTATCTACCTAGGGTAGAGCTGCCTTATTAGCCTGTGCTGTGCAGGCTGGTCGAATGGAATGCAATGATCGGTTGACTGTTGGGTTGGACCAGATTTATACCAGGTCGACGTTGACGCAGGGATCTCTTCCAGGCGCTTAAACTCAAGAAAAGCACTGCACTTTACTGCTAATGCCTGCCATCTTATCTCCTCGTCAATGCCCGCAGGCCTCGTTTCCAGTTCTATTTCCATTTCATTTTTTTTGTCGCACCCTTCCGATCTCTCTATTTATCAGCCGTCGGACTTTGCGAGAATATAAAACTGCCTGCGTTCTCCTACATGTATTACTTGCTCTTCTTGCCCTGCTTCTGTACTGCTTCTGTACTGCTTCGGCGCTCTGTTATGCATCAGCAAGGCCTTCGAACTTCAAGACACCCCACGGATCCCAATCATTGATATATGTATGCGTCTACAAGTATCTGGATTTTCCGAGAGCACAACCGAAATTCACCATGGCTAAATTCCAGCGAGTATTTTCCGGCCTTTGACCTTCTTTCCCTCTCCCGCTTCTCTTGGAGCTTGGGGCATCTTGTGCTCCTCAAGCGTGATATCCGTTTCGAGCTTCGAGTTCGGCTTTCTCTACTTGGAAACCGAATACTGATGACGACCCCTCCCCCGAGTGCTGCTGTTTCTTCTCTGCTCGATGGCTTTGCCCAGGGCATCTCCATCATTACAGCGCAAAGGAGCCGACGGAGAACCGATCGTATCACTATTAACAAGAGAAGCAAGGGTGCGGAAATTGGTCTGAGCAAGTCCTTGTTGAAAAGTCGGGTGGAGATCCACAGGGCTTATAAGAGGGACCTTAATCGATTTGAGCCAGTTTTTGTCGCCGGCGATGGTAAGAACCAATTCCTCGTCTGCCATATTCAATAGCATTGCATGTTCCAAGGTCCGGGACTATATCGATTGCTCGCCACTCTGTAAGTACGTGGATCTTGGGTGAAATCAAGATTCCACTGTGCTCAAACACTGGGTACGAGTTCTGCAGTATGCAAGTGACCGACTGTTATGACGGCGTTAGCAAATCGAGCATTTGATGAGCCAATATAGAATGGATCGTCCTAAAACTGACTCCACCCAGCTGAAGCACGCTCTTCCACCGTAGCAACAGTCTTTCGTTTAAATGCTAGATTTGTCACTGTGATCGAGTGTTTCACAAAAGGCCGGTCAGGCCAATCCGACTTTGAGGTCTTGCTCAACATCTCCAACGCCTCTCGGCAAGAAGCCATATCAACCTTCCAGCATCTTTCAAGTCGTCTCTCCAGTTCTTCTCTCTACCTAGCTCCAAC
>JAENRP010000274.1:12276-26366 GCA_024741835.1 Diplocarpon mali
CCCCCTGATAATCATAATCCCTCCTCCTGTCGTCGGAAAAATAGAAGTGCCACTTCATCCTCGAATGCATAGAACACGAACCTGTTCCAAAGGTACAGCGGGCTCGTCAATAATGAGTACTCCTCTCGGACTCGCTACGCCAGGAAGAGAGTGGATTCGGCCAAAGAATTGCTAGAAGCTTTTTACAGACTCTCGGTCCTCCGGCTCATCAACGGCCAAGCAGCAGCCTAGCCCTCCCAAATCGAGGTCTCCTCCTTCTCCACCTCCACCTCCTTACCAACCGCGGCTGTCATCTTCTGCATTCCTTCCACAGTTTCAAAGCAGAATGAATCCTTCCACACACCGCGTTGGAGGTAGAGGGAAGTCTTGCATATCGTTCATGTCTGACAGTACGAGACTTGAGTGAAATCCCTGAGCATAAATGGGCAAAACAGGTAGTTCGGGAAGGAAGCCTCTTTCCGGTGAGGCCGCTATATCCTGTTGAGACGTATCACGTGTCAGTGAAGTTCAGAGGAAGGCTTGCTAGGCTGTTTAGACAATGAGGAGTGCTTGAAAAAAATTTCATGGCGAGGGGGAGCTGGTAGGGCCTTGCAGCAGTCGAGGGTGGGTCTAGCTGATTGGTCTTGGTTCTATTCGCAAGTAGAGCGGGAATTTAATGTCAACTTAGTTGAGATGAATTTTTAGAGACATTGATGACAGAAGCGGAGGAAAATTTCATAAGAACAAAGAAATCGCCATCATTCGTACCAACCTACCACCAACAAAAAGAGCTATGCAGAGAACGACCGTGGAGATTGTGGATTACAGACTCAAGGGCGATAAAGTGTGCTCTTCTTGCTCTTCTTGACCTGCGAAGATGTGATCAGAGAACCTTTTCCATTGATGCGCTCGTCCCATCCGGTTTCGAATCTGCCATGGCGGCTGTGAAAGAACTCAGAGTCAGTAACACTTCAATATGTAGGAATTCGAGCGGGAAGGGGAAAGAGAACTTGGAGAACACTCACTTCCACCAATTTCGGCACCCGAGAGGAGAACGAACGATGTTGTATCGGATTCTCATGAGGTTAGACATGTGTCTGTGAAGCTTCTCGTCCTTCAGAGGCGCCAAACCTTCTCGGTTCTCCAAATTCCGATGCTCAACAAGTAGGTAGTAGAGAGTAGCGCGTTCGAAGTGTGCCCATTCCCCTTTTCCAACCATCAATGAAGTCTGAACGATTGGCGGGAGAGGGAGAGATCTGACTGATGGCCGGCCAAGAACTGGACCTTTCGCGGCAACTTTCACAAAGACGTAAGGCTCTTTCGAACCCCTCCCCTTCTTCTGTTTTGGTGGCTTGATTGAATCGCAATCAACCTCGACAATATCATCTCTAGATCTTTTCTTGGACGGAGGAGATCTATTGCTGGGTTGAGTCCGAGCCTTCTTAGGAGCAGGAGGTTGGCAGCCAGGATCGGAAAGGTCATCACCGTCATCCCAAACTCGCTTCTTGTTTGAGAGAGCCTTCTTCGTAGGTTGAGACTTGAACCTCTCGGCAGCAGGACGAAATTGAGGATCAGAGTCAGAGTCAGAGTCCGATAGGTCCTCATCTTCTTCAAGATATCTCTTCTTGATCTCCGGAGACTGGCCACTTAGTAAGTACTTACTGTGCCTCTGAGAATTCAGAAGGTAAGGAAACTTACCAAGCTACTCTTTTGACCACGACGACTCAGCTTCACACGCTCACTGAGTGAGACAATACAATCACCAACGTTACTCGCAGATTCGACCTCAGGAAATGGCTCAACATAAAGCGGGAACGGCTCAATGTCACCATCTGAGTATGTGTCATATGCGCAGATCGAATCTTCATTCGCACCATCCCCTTCATCAAGATTATCATCATCAGACGTCTCGTCCTCCGAGTTACTCGCTGAGTACACTGAAGAGCGCTGAGCCAGGCTGTCGTCTTTGGTCCAGCAAGGAGATTTATCACTTCTTGAAGTTAGCGCTCGATATTGCTGAGCGTTGAGCTATTAGAGAGAAACATACCTGTATATTCTGCGTGAAGAAGCCTCAAATATCTCAATAACACTCTCGTCCTCGTCAGAGTCCTCGTCAGAGTCCGAGTAGGAATGCTCGACTGGTGCCAAAATGGGGTACTGGATGGCAACCGGCTTGAAAACAGCGGCCTGCTTGTCACCGAAGGCGGTTTGATCTTGGTCGAGCTCGCTGAAGAGGTTTCCAAACTCAAGTCTGTCTTTGTACCACGCATCTAAGTTAAACGAATCAGCAATCACTCGTTACGTTGGGAAGAGAGCATGCGACTTACTTGCAGAATACTCATCAAAATCGTACTCATCGAGGCTAATGTATTGGCTGGCATTCGAAGAATCCGGTTGCTCAATTCCTCGAGAAGCCGATTCTTGGAAGACATTTGCCGGCAAATTTCTCTGAGCTTCTTCTGCTTCTAGCTCCTTTTGGAGGAATCTGGAGTAATCGTCAAAACAGTAACCCTTGACTGTGACTATAATTAGCAAACTATATCGCCAGGGGCTCGAATGGAAGGGGTAGACTTACAGCCTGCATTGACTTCTCCAAGAAAGCTGCACTGGAAGTCAGACATCTTTGCCAAACGAGAGGAGATAGAAAGCTTGAAATGTTTTCTGTAGTATCGCAAGCCCGAGATGGGAATTGAAGTAGTAAGAATGAGGTTTCAGATTCTTATTAATCTTTAGAGCGGAAAAGTCTTGGGAAAACCAACTCTCATATGAATTGTTCTGACTTCGGGGCAGAAAAAGGAGACGAGGAAAAGGACGGGAGCAAGGGAGTTCTAGCTATCTTACGCTCCCAAAAAGAATAGCTAACCGATACCATTGTTGCTGCGTGCGCGCACCGAGGGCGGCGAGGTTGGTATTGTGGTATGTTTGTAAACACCGGGCTGGAGTTAAGGTGTGTGGTTTGCTATTGTCCGCAGCCGAGAAGCCTCGCTTATTACCACAACTCGAGGACAATGCCCCCTGAGAAATTTATTTCAGCTGAAGTATGCTTGTAGCCTCTGGTAGACATCTATGTCCATTTCGCGCACTCTGTAGCGTTCTGATAATGTAGCAACAAGGCTGCAGCCGTACGGGCATTTCTGCTACGTCGCTTCAAAGAGTCTTCATTCTAGCCGAAGGCGAAGGGCGAAAGAGAGGTGTATGCTCAGAAGCAGCCGAACTGCACCCACGGCACAACAAATTCCGAGTGACCGAAAACATGTAGAAGAGGGACATCCATCCTCGGCCTGAGAAGATATCGAGATGAATCATGTTGAGTCGAATAGCCTGGCTACCACGACTACGTTCTCTCCTAGCCGTGGAGGCGCGAGCCGACAATTCGCATCTACCAAAAGGCGCCTGCTGATACATTCTGTTGCGTCCAGAAGTCAATGGTATAAAGTCTTATTTTGTTGGATTTGACATCAGTCGTTTCGTATCCGGCAGTACTTGTGATTGCGGGCACCAAGCATGCTACCATAACCCAGAGAAGGAAAATAGGTTGGTTGGACGGCAAGAAGTAGATGCCCTCAGAAAGCCGAATAGTATCTGGATCGAGAAAAAAGTGGATGAAGAGGCGGACTAGCCAACCGCATGCGCCGAATTGAAGAGCTGGTGGACAGGAGCACAGGAGAAACCAGTTCAGAACTGAAGAATGCCTATCACCAACAGAGCAATCTACTCCATAGTATCGGAATCTTAAACAGACTTACGCCACATTACGACGAGACGATAGAAGGGCTTGTGGATAATGTCCAAGGCATACGTGACCAACTAATCGAGATCGGAGATGCCTCGATGCATCTCGAAGACAAGATCGACAATATGACATCTCTTGACTCTGCCGTGATCAGTCGGAGACGAAAAGCATCAAGCCCCTCTTCTCTGAGTGTCGTTTCCGAACACTCCGGCAAGCCAGAAGAATCCGATTTAAGCCCAAAGTCGACATCTCCAGCGTCTCGTTTTCCTCTGCACCTCATCATGGCCGATAAAGCTACCCGGATCCGATTTTTTCGAGAGAGGGTTTTTTCTATTGGTGCTGGCTCGCAATTATGGACAGTTCATGTCTCACTCTTACCAACCTCTTCACAACCATTTCCATTCGAGAAGGATACTGCCGCCTACAAGCGTTGCCTATCGAGAGGCTAAGACTTCTGTCAGCCGGTTCTTCCCAGCATGTTGCCATGGCAAGCGAATCGAAACATAAAACTCAAGTGACTATAGATAATTTGCAATAGCATGATTGCTTGGACAATGGAAGGAGACATCGGCATGTACTAACCTTGCCCAGATCTTCACCAAGTTGTTGTGGTTAAAGACTGCGACTCCTTCATGGACGCCGTTGATGCTTTCTGGGCTGTCCTCCGTAGGCGACCCATACGTATGTATCCCCTCATCACATATTTCCTCTTCTTTCCAGGGCCTCCAGAACGAACTTTCGTCTTTGGATTTAACTTTTTGAGAAAGATACATGTTCCTGAAGCACCCTTGGAAATAGGGCTAATTAGGTTGAAGCGAAACCCGCTTGTCGCCCGTCTATGTGATGCGAAGAGCCTTCAAGGCCTTTCAATGCCCCGTCAGCTTGACCAGTGCCTGATTGAAGTCAGATACGATGCTGAATTCCTGCAACAGAACTGTGCAGTAAACAACGAAAACGGCAAGATCCTCGATTTGTATATTGCCACGGCTGATGACACAGTTTCATGGGCCGAATTGAGAGACATTGCTCTTTAAAGGCCTGGGCTGGAGGCCTCCTGGACCTACAAACCTTTGTTAGAGGGTTCCTCTGATTCTGAAGCCCTTCACGCTTTAGTCGCCCGGCTGCAGGAGATATTTTGACAGCTTACTGCTCACCAACACTCAAGCGCAGCGCCTCGAGAATCTCGAGAGCCGGCAGCTTCAGTTCCTTAGATTCGGAAAATGCCAGAGCAAAATTGCACCGTCGCTGTATCGGAGGCCCAATGAAGGCAGTCGGGAGACATGCGGAGGCAGTTCGAGAATTCTTAGCAAGCCTTCTCAATGGACCGCGATATGGACTGGGCGTATATCTGGGTTTGAACTTTTATTTAAGCGTAAGGAGACATGGGATAGATAGGGAGTGTAAGCTCCAGGGATGGTTCGGTTAATGTGGAGTTGGTGCTATTTTACTCATTATTCAATGTGCCTAGGTTTTGTTTATATTGCTATTCTTTGCACATGCCAACACAAATCCGGATTTCTAGTCCGTGCACATGCCCCTGTTCTCATTCCTCCGAGTATTGGCTTTATCTTGAAGTCAAGTAACTTGAGATTTAAAAGCAGCAATTAGTCATTCAGACATTCTTAGGTGAACCCGTCGTCAAGTATCCTGTAAAGGCGAACCTTCTACTATCTGCTAGATTTGTGCACAAACGTGAAATCTGGGTTTCTTTGGGCATGTACGTCGCATAGTGAGATTCACAGTTTGATATAACTATAAGTTCAGGTTGTAAATTCCTATAACTTGAATCAGTAGCGTCATGTACTCGGAAGTATTATTTGTACAAATTTACCTGCCTAAATCATGCAAGGCCTGCTGTGGTGTATTTCACAACTGTTACGACACATTATTAGTAGTGGTTTTCAAAAGTGACTGGGTTCAATGGCCCCATGACATCAATAGATCGCCATGATAAGAGAAGATGACGAAGAAGCCGAGTGGCTAGCCAATTCTTGTTATTCCTTTTCACAAAAAAATGGACACAAAAACACCAGCCTAACTTCCTCTCAGTAGGATCAACTTTGTTAGACCAGGCAATTTCTCCAGGAGTAAAAACTTACTTACCTAGGTCCTTCACCCGTGATGCAGAGGAACTTGTACCTAGTACAGCCCCGCGATGTTTAGCCCCACCATAAAGCGCCCGACCTGAAAAGCCCTCCCCTCCTCTACCGCATCACAGAACATCATTCAAAGTTGGGGCAATCAACCATTCCACGGCTGATCCGCTTATTTCTGGCTGCGTCTTCTACCTGTGTGATCTTCGAGGCAACGTTGGTCTGTCTTGTAGCAGAAACCTCTGATCCTGTTCTGCTTTGGGAGACATCAGTGACACAATACAAACCAGCAGAACAGCAGTCGCGACCTTCCAGGAGCCATCTGAGCACTACGATGTCTGACCCTACGCCTCAGCAATTCAAACGCCGAAAGACTGCAGGCGCCTTCACAATGAAGGATCTGACGGCTGTGAAGAAGACCAACACCAAGCAAGAAAAGAGTACGTTCTTATACGCCCATCTCACTCATTCTTGACTGACATTACTTGCAGCAGCTTGGCCTCTCCTTGCCATTCCCGTCGAGCTGTTTACGCTGATCACTTCCTACCTTCCAAGATCAAATATCCAGAACATGCGCTTGGTCAATAAGGAGTTCGACCGAAAAGTATCAGAGGCCCTCTTCAGACTTGTAGTGGTGCCCTTCCGTCCTGAGATATATGGAATCACCCAAGAGACAACAAGCTCGGATGATGTGGTCCCGGGATCAATCATGATACAGGATCATGGAATGAGAGTCTTCCAAGGGTAAGCTAGCTCCCAGTCCCAAAAATGGATTTCGCTGAAGCTAAAAATTTGACAGGTTTGGGAGATGGATTAGAAGATTTGCCATGAGTTTCGAGATTGATCTAATTAAACTTGCCAATCCTCCTCGCAAGTCTGATCAAGAAGCTATTACCGCTTTCTGGGGTATTTACAGATGGCCCTTCAAGACCTACAATAGGTACTCGCAGCTGGAAGGCCTGGAGCAGACCGCCGACGAAACGAGAACTATGGCCAAGGCCTTGAAATACATCTCTGAAGTCAAAGAACTTGGTCTCTCCATCGATGGTGGACTAGGCTGGCTTGCCGGCCCTGATGCCAACCAGAGGGTACTGGAACGTGGTGAGAAATTGCCTGTCTTTGGTGCGTCGAAATTTGCCCCAGAACCGATTGCGAAGCAAACAAGACAAGCCAAGAACTTATTTGAAGTTGCAAACTCCACGGACCATCAAAATCCTACTCAGCGGGGACAGTATGAGAGCATGCTGCAGGCCCTGGGATACACTGGGGAAGATCTTGCCCCAGCGATGGAAATGTTCATGGAGACTGAAGGCTTGGACCTCGACAGAGTGGATTCTGAAGCAACAGCTCCTCGTGTGAGAAATTTGGCGGAACGTACGGCAGATACGATACTTAATAACGCTTTGTGGGGTTTGCAAATGCCCCAGATCGCTGATTTCTGGAGACGGCCTCATCGCAGGCCTGTTAACAACAATAACGATAACAACTATAACAACGAATGGTTTCCATTTAACATCTCGGCAGGTGACGAGGAAACAGATGAAGACGTAGGTAGTCGTTCTCAAGCTGCTATATCCGCAGGTCAGACGGTTCGGGCCAAGGTCGAGGATACTTCTTTGAAGCCAAACGACCTTACTATTGCTCAGAGAGAGATGCTGTTAGAGATGGAATGGGCACAGAATGCATTCATGCAGTCATGGGTCATTGCCATTATGGACAACCATGACACGTATCATCTGATCGAAACACTCACGATCGCTCGCATGCCAAATAGGCACCTTTCAATTCTGCGCCGTGAAGACTTCTGGGACAGTCTTACCAACTTGAAAACCCTCTCGTTGGCAATCATTCCTGATTGGCGTGAGGTCAAGAAGGAAGCAACTAGCTGGGTTCAAGATACGAACATTGCTCCTTCGCATTCGATCCTGGGCGTTCACACTATTCTGACACAGCAGATCTCGAGAAGAGAGAATATCAAAACATTTCACTTCGAATGGCTTTGTGGTGGTGAATACGCCCCAGGCATTTTCGCACGCAACCAACACATCTTGGCAGCCCCAATAGTCTCGAATGCCATGCACATGGTTGACAGGACACAACAATACCCAATCCTTAGCCTTCCTCACATCAAGAATTTGTCTTTGAAGAATTGCTGGATCAGCCCTCATGTTCTGAGCAGTTTTTTGGCCCCAATGAGGCAGGGGGTTCTGGAGAGCATATCGTTTGATTCGGTCTCCTTGACGGCAATGATACCGGCCAACACTCGACCTAGCGCCTTCACACAGGCTGCTGCTCAGGCTTTGCCTCAGAATTTACCTGCAGCTATTCCTCATGCTCACGTCGGCGTACTACACTTTGTAGGTATGCAGCCGCTCCAACCTTTTCATGCGCAAGCAGCACCCGCTCCACCACCTGCTGTTACGAATCCGAATGCTCAGCCAGACTGGCTCAGTACTCCCCGAGTTGGTTCGTGGGTGGATATCATCGACAACATAACTCCGGGAACTACTTTGGCGGACGTTCGGTACTCGCGAGATCGCATGCATGAGCCAGAACCAAAAATCCCTACGGATCTCACAAAGCTTGTTTTCAAGTCATGTGGCTATGTCCGATTGCCTCTTGACTTTGATCAGAGCATCCTCGTTCCTCTTCAGGCTCCTCCTCAGCAGCACGCTGCATTGGTAAAGAGGCAAGGAGAGATTGAACAGTATATGATGAAGCCACTGGAAAACTCAACCTTGGGCACTGTTATCAACCATATCAACAATCTTGAAAAGTTGTCGCTAGAGAATGTATGGAATATGACCGTCGGCTGGCGTGCCTTGCGTCCCGAATTGGCTGCTGATGCAATATCTGACGGTGTTGTAAACGCTGGCCAAGGTAGATTCGATGGTTCTATCGAACTCCTACAAACTTCGTCGTCGAGATGACATTCTTCTCAGGCGGAATAGAATTCATATATTCGGTAATTGCCGTTTTTGATTCACCATCTTCGGCCTAGTCGGTCAGGTGATACCCCTTCCGTGGGCCGTCCTGCAAACGATGTCAACAATTTCAAAAGGCGCCAGATTTTGTTAGATTACATTGTTTTGGGTTTCATGCATAGCACTGACAGAAAATTTCCTGCCTTTTTGATTCTTCGTGTACATGTTAAAGAAAATTACGGCGCCGGAGGAAAGATGGTATTCTGAAGGGGGCTACTACACCTTAGAGTGGTATGGCCATGGCCAACACTGCCTACTCAGTGATTGTATCTTTCGAATTTCTATTGCCAGCAGTCTTGAGCGAGACTATGAGGACGGGCTACTACTTTGTATTTTATGGTGGTAGCTAGAGCGTGTGGACCAACGGATAATATCTCTGTGTGAACCAATCGTGGTTGTTTGTCGAGACAGACCAGCAACTTTGTCACGTATTTTAAGTGTAGTTTTTAGAAAAGCGATGTAATGCGCAAGATTGCACTGAAACTCAAGAGAATCTCGACTTATTCATAGCAGCAACAAAACTGGGAGTGGAAGGGTAGTTCTGAGCATAAAAATACTGGATACATTGTTTTTGATAGTGCAATGCCTTTTCTAGGCATTGCCCGCTTTTTATACAGAATTTTCGTCATGTTTCCACGCTCTTTACTTTATCATTGCTCCTGGCCATATATCTGCCTATCACTCCAAAACTAGTACTCCAACTACTCCGAGATCTTCCAGCTGGTCAATTTCGATTCGCTGCTTAACCTTTGGCGGCTAATGATTCCTAGTGGTTTCTGCCACAGATAGGAAAATGAAGGGTATCAATTGTGAGAAACGCTTGGAATATGTGAATTGTGACAAGGTCGGACAGTTTCTACAAACTTGAGCTAAAGTTTCCTATGCAAGAATAAGCCATCGATGGGCATCTAAGAATAGACTGTGCCATCCACTGTCCGAACTTAATCCCGTGACCTCCCTGGCTTGATTTATACAACTGACTTTAGTGCGATCTAGAACCATTCTCCACCAACCCACCTGTTGAGGAAGTCCAGCGACGCCTCTGGTTGGTCCATGGGTACCATATGACCAGCTCCGAAGATCTGGAGGAAGGTGAAGTTGCCACTATTCTTAATTTTTCCGTACTTGTCACCGCTATCAAGCTCGATATCCTTGATTTCTGCCTTGTTAAAGGCCTTCTGTCCTGGCCACTCAAGAGCTTCAGTCCAAGCTTGATTACCGAGCCAATTGCAGATGAAATCTGCATCCCCAGCATAGATCAAGACTGGGATCTGCTCCAAAATCCCGGGTACGAGACGGTGGAATGGCTGCATCCAGTCACCTTGGAAAAGAAAGTTTCGGTTGATATCGAAGTTGCAGCTGTCGTAGCTGCTGACCTCCACGCCCAACTCGGACTGCACGTCGGCCTTGTTCAGGAAATCACTAATCCAACCAAGAGCAGAGTAGCATAGATTACTTGTATCTTCGCATTGGCCACGAATATCATAAACATTCTATACCAAATTAGTAATCGGCAAATGTTTAACTGGAGTGTCATACCTGGCCAGTCTTCTGGTATGGGCCGATCATTGCGTTATTGCAGTATATACTAGCAGGGACGCAAGACCAAACGCTCTCACTATCGTAACAATTCTGGATCAGGCTCTGGCAGCGGGGGAGGGCATTCTCCATAGCCTGGCACTCAGATTCGTCTAGAACAGCTGGGTAACCACCCTTTCCACAGGCCATTGGCTTATAGTACTCGTATTGAGTCAGGCCATCCGTGAGACCGTTGCCGATCAGAACAGACTTCAAATTGATGTTACGCTTCTTGTGCGAAAGGATTTCGGACGTAAAGACTGGAATATAATGACCGGCATATGATTCGCCAGCAATGTGAAAGTCTTGTTTCGCGTATTCAGGGAATTGCTTGAAGAAGAGGGTCAGGAGGGCGTAAACATCCTTACCAGCAGCAATGGTGTTGCTGACCGAGCTGCCACTGTAAGAGTAACCAACGTTCACTGGTTGATCCAAAAAGATTACCGAGGCGTTGGCATTCCAAGAGTATGGATTGCTGTGAAGCTTGAGGTTTTTGTCGATGGAGGCAGGGCCAAGTTCAAGGAAAAGTCCGGTGAGGGAGGAGCATCCTGGACCACCGTTGAGCCATAGGATAACGGGATCGTTCTTGGGGTCGTTTCGAGACTCGAAGAACCCTGATATTCATTAATTACTGAATAAATTTGTGGCTGAAGACTTACAATAGAACAGATGCTTGTCGTTCTCATCGTCATCGAGATACCCACTGTATTGCTTCACTTTATCAACGCCGAGCTTTGACGGATCGACGTGCTTGGCTCGCAGCTTGTATGATTCGAGTTTTCCGTCAATCTCTCTCTCCTTCTCACCATTGGCATTCTCGACCCAGACGCTTTGGACGTCAGCACCCTTGATAACAAAGTCCCAGGCACTATCTGGCTTCTTGGTGTGTGGCTTTGGCATAGAGAAGAATGATGCCTTCTCCATCTCTTCAGGGAAGTACATGGCCACCTCGTCCCAAGCTGCCTTAGCTTCTGCAGTCAAGTGCTTCATCGACTCCGCCAGATGGCCCAGCGACTGCAGCCAGGAATTGGCCTGGGGATTTGCAGCTTCCTGCAAGGGGTTCTGGCCCTCAAGGATCTGCTGCTGGCTGCCGATGGCTGCCGAGGCCGCGCCAAAGAGGACGGATGATGCGAGAAGCTTCATGTTGAAGACGATAGATAAAGTAGAATAGGATGGATGCCAGATCGCTATGATAATATGGTAAGAGACCTGGAGCAGGCGAATTGAGAATCACCCCAGATTGGAGATTTCGATACGGCAGGAGGACGATGGTCTGGGAAGAGAAAGGAGGAGGTTGGGTTGTTGACGAGGCGAAAACGTTTCAAGCGTTGGCATGGGGAGCTCGATTACGTAGCCGCAAGCACACGCATTAGTCAGCGAAGATAAGATACCACATCTATCACGTGAATTTCTTTGACTAGCTGGAAAGGCAAAGTGCCTGGCTGTACGAAAGTAGAGAGTAGAGAGTGAAGCAATTCATGGGAAGAAGCTGCATGATCATCTCTAGTTATCATTGACCCAGGAATAAAGTACTTAAATTGTTCCGGTGGAATGATTCCGCAATATCGTGATGTAAACACGGTACCACACTTCTGCTGTAAGAGGGGGAGGGGCTCTTCCTAGGTACTTGACCCCGAGAATCTGCTTGGCGTAACTACTGTCTGAAATTCTATTGAAAAGAAATTCACTCCTTATCCCCAGGTTAACAGATTCGCGCATGCCCTGGCATCTTAGCAATGCCTATCAACCAGCCCTCAAATCAGATAAAGCTGACCAACGTGTCTCTTGTGCGTCTCAAGAAAGCCAAAAAGCGCTTTGAAATTGCCTGCTACAAGAACAAGGTCCTCGAATGGCGCTCAGGAATCGAGACAGACCTCGACAACGTCCTCCAAATCAACTCTGTCTTCCTAAACGTCTCTAAAGGGCAGACTGCACCTTCGGCAGACTTGGCAAAAGCGTTCGGCGCGAAGACGCCAGTCAACGATATTATTCTAGAGATTCTGAACAAAGGAGAGCTGCAGGTGGGGGAAAAGGAACGACATGCGCAGCAAGAAAGAATGCATAACGAGGTGGTGGGAATCGTGGCAAGCAAGTTGGTTGATCCGAAGACGAAGAGAGTCTACACAACGGGCATGATCGACAAGGCGCTGGACATGTTGAGTTCGCAAGGGTCGCAAGCTCAGAATACGGGGAATGGAACTGGGACATCCGCGATGGGGAATGATGGGGAGGCGAAATTGAAGCTCAAGGAGCATGTCTGGACTGGTGTTGTTGCTGCGAAGAGTGCAAAAAGCCAGGCGCTTGAGGCCATGAAAGCCTTGATTGCACATCAGCCCATACCAGTAGCGAGAGCGAGAATGCGACTTCGTATTACTTGTCCAACAAGTACTCTCAAGCAATTTGCAAAGGCTGCTGCTCCAAAGCCAGGCGAGGCAGAGGAGGAAGAGGATAAGGCCAAGGGGACAGTCAAGGACCGTATCCTGAGCTACATCGAACAAGTTGAAACCCAAGACGTGATTGGGTCTGAATGGGAGGTTACAGGGTTTGTCGAGCCAGGTGCTTTCAAGGGATTGGGGGACTTCATTGGTGGCGAGACAAAAGGGCAAGGCCGAGTAGAGGTTTTGGATATGGCTGTTACACATGAAGACTGAGTGTTTCTATTGTGATTTCAACGTCTGACCGAAAAATAGATAAGCAAGCGAGCATAGAAGAAGCGTTGCCATTCTCATTCCCAGTCAAATAGTAATGGGTTTTTTTCGGGAGCTGAATGTGGGAAGTCCATGGAAGTTTTGCTCAGTCGACTAGATGTAGTAAAGTACACCGAGCCTCTGCATCATGCCGAAATGCAAAGCCGTTTTCACCAGGTAAAACCGCAAAACCACACTCCACCCAGCCAATGAATCCCATGCACCACTTGTTTAACCACCCTTCTTCTTGGAAACACCGACAGTCCGGCCACGTCTTCCGGTGGTCTTCGAGTGTTGTCCACGGACACGGAGACCCCAGTAGTGGCGAAGACCACGGTGAGCGCGGATCTTCTTCAGGCGCTCGAGATCTTCGCGAAGCTTGGAGTCGACACCGTTGGCAAGAATTTGAGAATCCTTCCCATCGACGATATCACGTTGACGATTGAGGAACCAAGATGGGATCTTGTATTGAGTTGGGTTTTGGATGATGGTAACGATACGCTCGAGCTCTTCGGAAGTAAGTTCACCGGCACTGTGATACGTTAAAATTTGATTCGGGAAATTAGAAATTATCCCAAAATACCGCTTATTGAGATCAACATCAGCCTTTTTGCAGACCAAGTTTGAGTAGCGACGCCCAACACCTGACGCAGATTAGAAAATATAAAACTGAACTACTGAGAGTAATGACGTGCCCTTTATCTTGGTGAGCGCGTACATAACCTGCATGTGTTAGAATATCCGTCCATCGGTGTATGGAGGCGAAAGTCGCGGGAACAGAAAACCGGGAATTCTGCTAGTTGTGGTAGATGTGGGATCAGAGTGCTGTGCTAACCTTCTGCTTTCCCTATGACCAGATTTGTTAGCATTAGTTTAATTGCCACTGCGTAAGGGGGCGGCTAAGTGGAAGGCTTTCAGGAGAACAAACTACGAACCTCGACATTGGTATTGAGAAGACGGAGGATCTGATAATGTGTGTCAGTATGCTCCTTGATTTTGGTAATCAAATAGAGATCAGTCCGAGGCGGTTTGAGAT
>JAENRP010000274.1:26396-60631 GCA_024741835.1 Diplocarpon mali
CCCCCAATTCATCGAACTTGGATATATCGCAGATCGAAGAGCGCTCTTGGAACTGATGGAAACATACGTATTGAAAATTACTCTTTTCTCCTGCGAGTGGTTCTTCGTTAGCTGGTGCTCGTTATACTTCATGTCCATTGCAGGCAAAGTTATCTCCTTCATTTAATGGCACACAGCGCTCTACCAAAAGAGAGGATGCATTGCGGTTGAAAGGTTCTGGCTCCAATAATCGGTAGATTTGTAAGTCTGAACTTACCGGTGACGAGAGACATGATGGGCAACTGTGGTCGTTGCTTCTCGCGTCAGGCGGATTTGTCGTAAGAAGAGTCTTGCTTGTGGTCGAGAAAGTTTGGGCTGTTGTGTGGTCTTAAGCGAGGCTAGGCTTAGTCTGGTGTAGCGTTATCTCGAAGCCCCTTCAGCCTTCGCACTTGGAATTTATTTACACGGGCTTAAATCCCACTTTCGATGGAGAGGACAGAAAGCATGATTACTACTGTCATCGACGTATTTTAGAACGAGCCCCTTTAGCAAAAGGTCACAATGATCGAACTAGCCAGAATTATCTTTAGTTTTCCCACAAACTCGGATAATTTTTGGGCATGGTCCTCAAGAGCTCTCTTCTTCATATTGATCCAGAATACCTAGGTACCAGCTATTGTAAAAAAAACTCACTGCCAAAAACTAAAGCACGACGATCAACGGCTATTGAAATCCTTGTTGTAGAATAAAGGAGCTGATTCCAGTTTTTATTTTCCGTCCCAGCATGAGATTATACCCTCCTACTACATCGTTATACTCCTCGAGGTTGCAATCAGTCTTCTGGAGCTAGGAATGGCACTTGAGAGATTACGAACGTATGGGTCAAAAACTGATATTTTGAAGACGTCCCTGCTTAGCCATCACGTGTTTTATAATACCACTTAAATCTCCTACATTTTTTCAAGTCACCACAATAAAATCAGTGTTTTACTTTCATTGAGAGATGGGCGAGTTCTATCACCTCAAACTGGTTAGCTAAAATGTATCATAATTCTGTCACCATCTCTCCGCAAAAGGGCTTCACTTAATATACTTGGGTTGCATAAAAACAGACATCGTTCGATTATAGCCTACGGCCTGTAGGCTACATCTTCGCTGATTCCCACAGCTCAAGATGATATCAACTGTCTGCGGCGTCGAAAAGTCGAAGAGCAAAGTCTCTGAATATAATTAACCTACTTGGTCTGTTAATTCGAGCTGGACACTGCCTTTCACACTTTAAAATAGAGTCCAGGCTCGGGAGCACCAGATTCGCAGCAGAGTGCATCCATGTGTTGAGGTTAATATGACGACCCCAAAGCCATGAACCAGTTTTTCCTTTGCGTCACAATCTTAAGCTGGCTATTGAATAAATCAAGCCACACAAAAAGATTCGTCGTTACAAGTACCGAGCAAATCGCTTCGAGAACTTGAGTGGCACATCAGTATTTGCTAGTGCACATTCAATCAAATGATATTGTAGCACTCAGGTTCAAGCTTATCTCGTACCACTGTTAAGGCCACTTTAGTAGAAATTTTCTGGAGTGAATAATTAAAAAGATGTATAAATGTCAAGATTTTCGTATGAAGGAACAAATCACATCAATTCCCACGTGATAGAGCTTGACATCCCGGCCAATCGCTAAGCGAAGCTAGCGTAGATGGCTGCGCACTTATGGAATTCAAAATTGAGTGACGACAGCCATTCCCAAATAATACCAACGACGGTCAACGACAGGATGGTGAGTTGCCAGTCTCTTCATTCCAATTCATCACCGCACACTTTGCGATGCGACCATGTCCAATTCACACCATCCAATGTGGGGAAAGAGTAGCTCGAAGACGCAAAAACTTCACAATTTCGAACCAACAACTGCAAAGGCGAAGATGATACTGACCAGGTTTTTCGCAGGTTCGATACGCAGCCGCCGAGATCCACCCAACGAAGTCTGCTCGTGCGCGTGGAGCGTACTTGCGAGTCTCCTTCAAGAACACACGCGAAACCGCCCAAGCTATCAACGGATGGAAGTTGCAGCGCGCAGTCAAGTTCCTTGAGAACGTACAAGAGCACAAGGAGGCTGTCCCAATGAGAAGATATGCTGGAGGAACTGGTCGCGCGTCTCAGGGTATGGCTACTATCTCTGAAGGGATCTAGATATATGGGTTATGGCTGGGATAATATTGACGACGTGGATAGGCAAGCAATTCGGTGTTTCCCGTGCCCGATGGCCTGTAAAGTCGGCTGAGTTCTTGCTCGGTCTTCTCAAAAACGCTGAGGCAAACGCGGATACCAAGGGTCTGGATACCGGTAACCTCATCGTGAAGCACATACAAGTCAACCAAGCCCCGAAGCAGCGCCGCCGAACATACCGTGCTCATGGTCGTGTGAGTTTCCAGCAAATATAAAGATGTCTAAGAAAACTGACAGGATCTAGATCAACCCCTACATGTCCAATCCTTGCCATATCGAGCTCATTCTTACGGAAGGTGAGGAGGTTGTCCAGAAGTCGAGCGCTGTTGAGGGACGTGAGGCTCACTTGAGCTCGAGACAACGTGGTGTCCGAACTCGTCGTGCTATCACTGCGGCATAAACTGTCGATTGTCTTCCGGTTTGGGCTTGGGTTGTGAAATGGGTTTCTCAAAGGGCGCGTGTCACAGGTGAAGAGGCTTTTCTAGTTAGATGGCTGTACCTTATTACCAATTAGCTGGCCACCCTTCGCGCACCAAAGAATACATGAAAACAAACAGTCTAGCATTCTATTTGAGAAATGTGAAGTTGTTGGAGGGATGTCCAGTACTTGGCGAATGGGAGGCCGGGGTGTTCCAAGTAGGCTTCATGAATTGAGCAAAGGCTGAAGATGTACACTACTGTATCTCATTCTAGGCAAGGAGTGGGTTCTCCGGACCTTTCCGTACGTAGAGGCCTTCTGCCCACGAGTTTTTTTTCGATTTTTCGATTTTTCGATTTCTTTTTTTGATTGACTCAAGAATTCCCAGAGCTGGTGAAATTGCGGTATAACCCCAGCACTTCAACCCGCTTGAACCAGCAAGCCGCCAACATCGGCCTCACAACATTCCGTTTTTCCGGGTCATAGCTCTCTCTCTCTTAAGTCGCGACCGCAACTCACGCACAATACAAAGCCTCAACCCAGCAAGCAAAATGAGTCTGCCGCTCCGGCGTCTGTTTCAGGCGCGTCAAATGGTTCCTCGCATAGCTAGACGCCCTGTAACCACGGAATCTGTTCAGACCTTGCCTGAGGGCGTCGGTATCTTTCCACCAAGCACTTCCTCCACCGCCCAAGATCTCGAGCCGCTGTCCACAGCTGCATCACCAAAGGAAAACCCGCACCTCACGCTTACGGAAGCAAGTCAGAGCAACAAAAAGCCGGCTTCGGAGATCCATTGGGCGCTGGGACAGGGCTACGAGCTTGGTGGACTGCTGAAGCAGGCTGAAGGGCCTCTGGACAGGCTGGAAAATGGAAGGCCGAAATGGGGAGAGTGGGGAATCCCTATCAAGTTCACCAGCGACAGCGGCACGTTTGTCAGTAATGCGTAGGTCTTGATATCACTGAATGCTGAATGAAGCTGACACCAAATAAGGCCCAATTTCTGGTTAAGGCAAGCAAGTCCTCAGCCTTGTCCATTACCACGTGACTAACATCATTTCAAGAGACAACTGCCGCTGCGAGAAGTGTATGAACCAAGATACGATGCAAAGGGCTATTGATACCTTCTCTGTGTGTTTATTTCTGGCTTATATATGTGCCAAAATCCAAGAGCTAATCTCTGCATAGATTCCAGCAAAAATCTTACCAAAGGAGGTTCAGACAAATAAGGAAGGCCTTAAAGTGACATGTTAGTCATTCCTGTACCCATATGCTACCTGCGTCCTAACTTCCAAGGGGCCCATGATGGGCACGTGAGCAACTACACATGGGATTGGCTTCTCAGACATAGATCTAGGACCATCCCCGCCGTGTCAAAGCAGGAGAACCTTGACCCGTAAGTTGAGAACCCATGAAATGGCTGATATATTGCTAATGTCTCTAAGTCTTAAGTATTGGGGATCATCAATTGGACTCGAAGCACCCTCTGTACCATACGATGAGATTATGGCAGGCGATAAAGGGGTTGGAAGCTGGACAGACAAAATTGTCAGTAGCAGTTGCACATGAGAAGAAAGTTGCTGACTGAACAGCGCCAATATGGATTCTGCTATGTAGATGGTTGTCCCGCTACGCCAGAAGCCACCAAAAAGCTGCTTGAGCGCATTGCCTTCATTCGCGTGACCCACTACGGTATCCCCAGCTCATGATCTTCTTCGAAGACTTGCTAACATCTCCAGGTGGCTTTTACGACTTCACAGCAGACCTTACAATGAAGGATACTGCTTACACCAACTTTGCACTACCAGCCCACACTGACACCGCCTATTTTACTGACCCCGCCGGCCTCCAAATGTTCCACCTCCTATCTCACACAGAAGGAGACGGTGGCGAATCTCTTCTCGTGGATGGTTTTAAGGCTGCGAAAACATTGCTCAACGAAAACGCCAGTGCGTATGACATTCTCTCCCGGACTCCTGTCACCTGGCACGCTAGCGGCAACGAAGGAATTACTATCACTCCAGCAAAGAAAATGCCTGTTTTGAACTTCCAGGATTTGAAAGAAGGCCAGATTCCGAGATTGCTGCAAATTCGATGGAACAATCTCGATCGTGGTGTGGTGGCACTGAGGGAGGATTACGGGATGGGTGCCGAGAAATGGTATAAGGCAGCGGCGAAGTGGAACGAGATATTGAACCGGAAAGAAATGCAGTACTGGGCGCAGATGAAACCAGGAAGTCCACTGAGTATGATTCTTGCTTGGATCATTGAATATGAAACTAATAGAATGGGCAGTCTTTGACAACTGGCGAGTTCTGCACGGCAGATCTGCGTTCACGGGCAAGCGGAGAGTCTGTGGTGGCTATAGTAAGCTCACAAAATTGTTTTGATACGTGATTTCTAACACCGGTACAGTCAACCATGACGACTATGTTTCACGATGGCGCAACACAAACTTCACACGAGAAGAAGCGCTAAACCAGATTCTTTGAAACGAGATGTGAAGAATTCCATTGTCTTTGTATAATATTCGAGCTGCTCAAATACATCCGAAAAATGTATAGATATCTGGAAAAGAGCATTCTTCTGTTTGTATCCTCAATGTGCCAGAGTCCTGCCCAATCCAGATAAGGTCGGGAGCTTTTTTCCTCGAGGTCATCGAAACAGGTGTTTTGATATCTCTCCCAGATTCTCTCTGAGAAAGATAGCGCAGGGCGAAATTATATCTTGTGAAGTACATTTCCATAGAGACGTTTTGTTGATATACTTGAAAATGTGCCTATTGTCTGCAAGCCAGATAGGTAGAATTTCACCTACAAGTCCACAGACTTACCATTCTGAGCAGATTCTCTCGCAGCCTCAATAATTCTCAAGACATCCCTCGCCTCGCTGGCCTTCACTGGAACCGCACTCTCTCTGCCACATGCAATTGCTTTTGCAAAGCCTTCATAAAGCGTAGCGTAAGTCTCCGGCCTAACATTTGCCAGGATAAGGCCTTCGGGCTTACCACCCTCCAACTCAACCAAAGTCCCCGACCTCTCCGCACTCTCGATTCCAAAACCCTGGTCTCCAGGCTTCATCCCAGCTTTCAGTTGATCTTCTTGAATATCCAAGTGGAACTTTTTGAAGCTGCCTTTCGTTCCCCTGACCCAGTATCTCAACTGCTCGGTCTCGACACACATCACCCCCGCCTTGGCAGTGACCAGCGGCCCACCAGCTTCATACCCGAGAAGAATCGAAAAAGAATCTGGCTCTGCCTCTCCATCATTCCTCTGATTTGTAAATATAGCCGTTACCCTCTTTGGCAGTCCAAACAGAACATACGCCTGGTCAATCAAGTGCGTCCCCAGATCATAGACTACTCCACCAGCATGTGCCATCCCGAGAGTTCCCTTCCATGTCGAAGGTCTCTCGGGCTTATACCGATCAAAATGCGTCTCGAATTCGACAACCCTTCCAATAGTGCCCCGCCTGATCAGCTTCTGCACAGTCAGGAAGTCGGAATCCCAGCGCCGATTTTGATATACGCATATCAGCTTGCCGGATTTGGAAGATATGTCGATGAGTTGCTGTGCTTCTGCTCTTCAACGTAATTTAGTCCTTGTTTTTGTATTTTGGAGAAGCTATCCGAGGATTCAAACTATGTGACGTTTCATGGGAGCCGAGGCCTGGAGACATTGTACAGAAAGGATGCACATCTGTACATACGAGGTAGGTACGAAAGGTTTCTCGACAATGACGTGTTTGCCGGCTTCGAGCGCGGATCTGGCAAAGGAGAAGTGGGTTTCGGGGGTGGTGGTAATGACAATGATGTCGAGAGAAGAATCTTCGAAGAGCTGGTCGGCAAGATGGTAGATTGTGGTGGTAGGGTGGTCTTTGGAGGCGTCATCCTTGGGTTTTGGGGTTCGTTGGACGATGGCGGAGAGGGCGAAGGATGGTGTTACTTGGATGAGAGGAATGTGGAAGACCTTTGCGGACATTCTGTACAGGCTCAATACTAACCTGCGTACGCATCGAGGTGGGAAGACATACCCGTACCCAACCACTCCCACGTTATATGTTTTGCTTGCCATTGTGGGGTAGGTTGATGGAGCAAATACAATTAAAGCTCAATATTGCAAGATTTCTGGTATGAGATTGGACAAAGTAGAAGAAAAAGTCGGAAGCAAGAAGAATGTGGTCTATCAAGATAAAGGAAGTAACAAGATTCCGGAAAGCTCTTGAACAGGAGCTTCAATATTATGACTGTGAAATCCTGTATGCGACGCGGACCCCTTATGACGATGGTGGGGCAAAAAACCAAGGTGGGGATATTCAACAACAAGGTATACTTCGCACGGAGGGAGGTATTGTGTACTCTATTTCTTCACTTGCCGACGGTGTGGCCGCATCGGCAGCACCAAAAACTCTCTATTTATCGTATTCTTATTAAAAAAACCTGCAGTGTAGAGCAACAAATTCAATCCAGAGCTTGTCGTCCTATCACGTGTGAGTGTCGTCATTCATCTGAGCTTTACGGGCTTCCAAGCTAAGGGAGGTAGTACCTAACCTTCCATTCCTTTCCTACCTCCTTAAGCTCTCTCTCCATGATCAGATACTTAGGCCAGCATCTACACCGATATTCCAGTCCCTCCCCATAACTTACAGCTCGATAAACAATGGCGATTCAGCAGCGCACATCCGGTATCTTCGATCGCCTCCAGAGCCTAGTCGATAGCTACATCATCAGTCCCTCCTCCAGAGAGCGGTGCTACACTAACATCAGCGCATTCGCACAGGGACAGCCCATCCTCTTCGTGCGAGCTCCCGATACCCCCCTGATCCTCATACATTCCTTCCAGAGAAGTTGTAAGGCACCACTGACAGACCACAGACCTTTCTCCTTACGCAATTCCTCTTCTGCTTCACACCTCTCGCCCTCTTCCTCTCTTTCGCTCTCGGTATCCTAGTCCTTTCTCTCGTCTCAGCGCTGCTCTTCTCACTCTTCTGGGTCGGCATTGCCCTCCTGGCCCTGATTCCCACGCTTTTCGTCGCTGTGAGCCTGGCACTGGTGGTTGCGATCTGGGCTGTGAGCAGTGTCCTGCTCGCGCGATGGCTTTATAACGCTGTACCGGTTAGCGTAAAGGGACGGGCGGAGGTGGCCTTGCCGAACGGGAAGACGGATGATGTAGAGGAGACGGGAGAGGGTTATGAGGATGTGAAGGGGGAAGTAAAGCGGAAGTAAAGTGATGAATGAGGTTTTACTGGAAGTGGGGCTTGACGTGGTGGCTGCTCCTTTATGACATTGTATGGAACGCAGTACACGGGTAAACAGTTAGGTTTGCCGGACACGAAGCTATCACGAAAACACTACAGGAGAACAGAGGCCTGAAACCTTGAGAGGCGAATGTCAATAAATACGGTTCTTTCAGCGTAATGACAATTCGCTAGGCAGCTATCAGTGTCTGATTGATCCTCGCACGTCCTGATCAGGACACCACGCCGGTTAGTAACGATGAAAAGACCTTTGTATATATATACACCTCACATGCGGACAGCCACTTCATTCCCACCCCAGGTTCCAGCCGTCGCGCCTCTCAACAAATTCATCCACATGGAGGACTTTTACAAATGTGGAAAGAGGGGACTAGGGACAGGACCGTCTTCACCAACCTTTGCAGAGCACCAATGAGAGCATTGATGAAAAATTACATTCTATGTGCCGGGTCTGGCATGCCACGCTGTTCCCTGCATTCCGGACATTAAACAAATCGTGGTATTCTGGCGCTCAAAATGCAATGCTCATATTGCATGGTATCTGAAACTCTTTGCTCTCCAGTTGCACGGCCCAACGTATTCCAATGTCGGGTGCCGCGCTTAGTGTTTTCCGTTAGCATTCCCTTTAGCCTTGCCGTTCGGCGTCCCGTTTGAAGTGCCGTTTGCTTTCCCATTGGCGTGGCCGTTGGTGTGACCGTGAGCCTTGCCATTAGAGATTTCGTTCACGATATTCTTAGTGTTTCTATTCAACTCTCTGTCCACACCTTTCCCAGCATCTTTTGCTGCTCCTTTCTTGGAGCCGCTGCCCTTCGGGTCTGATCTCCGGAGATAGGACTTGACGAAGAACCGAGCAAAGAGGAAAGTCAGAGGCGTCAGATAGAAAACATTCAACCAAATGGCGAAGGTTTGGCCGCTGGTGTCGAGGCATGGGACGGTCTGGTACTCAGTATAGTATTGGATGGCTCCACTGCTGGGAGTTGATACAGCTTGAGTGGTGGGTGCCGGTCCATTAACGTTCTCCGCGAGTCCTTCTTCCCCTATAGCTCGGTATAAGAACTTCATGATCGACTTTCCTAGCCCACCAGGTGCTGCTGCTGCACCCAAAGAAGAAGCAGCCGAAGTGGCAACCGATGCCGCAGTCTTGGCCGTAGATTCAAAGACTGGAACCTGGACCGGAACTTTGTAGGAGATGAACGAGTGGATCGAAGCGTAAGCCGATCCGACGAGGAACTGAATAATTTGCATGGTCGTAAGGCTGCGCTTAAGGCCTTGTGGAACTGGGACAGAAAATGCCGCCAGAGTGTAGTAAGTATACTAGAAATGTTAAGCTAGCCAGATGCGGAGGGGGCAGAATGCGTACCATCAGCGCATGGATGGCAGAGTTGATGAAGACAAACATCCAGATTGGAGGCGACATAAAACGAATCCCAGACCACATGCACATCATAGCCCCGGCGTGGTGATATTTTTGCAGAGTTGAGCTCCGCTTTCCCTTTGCCAAGATAATAGCCGTATCAAGGACCTCATAGAACTTGCTCAAGTAGAAGAGCCATCCGTAAAAAGCAAGTCCCTCGTTCCATAGTCTTCCCACATCCGTAGCAAACGGGGTACCCGCCTCACTCAGCAGGACCCCTTGGGATGTCGATACCCATCGCGTAGTCGTGGCGTTGTAGGCAATAGCACTACCAAGCTCGTGCGTTCCATGCATCTTGCACAAACTATCGACCAGTGGCGTCAGAGTCTCGGGGCCAGTCCATCTGGGCAACGTTCTCTGAAGCGCACGAAACATACCCACAAAGGTCCAGGCCGAGTAAACTGCCAGGAAGATGTTATGCGCAACCACGAAGTAGAAGAATGGTTTGGTTTTGCTGATCGCCCATGGCGTGTTTCCTCGGGACCGATTGTATTTATTCAGAGCGGTGACTGTCACAGCGTAGACCAGGGCAATCGTGACTGGGACCCTGACGTCAAGGGCGCCGTTGTATATGGAGGGGGGTATGGAGATCGGAGGGGCAAAGAGAGTCGAGCCTGCAGTCGGTGGAGGGAGAGTTTGCGGGTTGTTACTCGGAGGAAATTGGAAGAGGTCGGAAGAGGGTAGGGAGAATTGGACCGCTGCCCAAGACATCTTTGCTCGGCGGTTGAGCTTTAGTAGCGCGCTATTCTTCGGAGGGTAGCTGGTGAGCTCTGGATGGTAGCCGTGAGTGTAGTGCTGTGGATGCCAGCCAGATCAGGACCCGCGCAGTTGTTCGCTTGAGGAGAGGAGGTAGAAAGTGGAAAGTGGAGAGTGGCGAGGCGGTGACAGTGGATCTCGTCTGCAATTAAGAGAGGACAGGCAGTCGGCGGAGAGCAGAGTGAAGTCAAGTGTGGGAAGAGGCTTCGCTCAGTTTTCTAGACAGTAACAGGAGCAGTGGCAGTAGCAGGGCTTCAGCAGTTTTCAGCAGCTTCAGCTTGCGGAGAAAAAGAACCGAGCAGGACAGCACAGGGAGGTGAGTTGAGGTGGGGTGCGTTTGGGTGGGAGAAAGAAAATGGAGGCCAGAGTCAAGACGGACCAGTGGAAAATAGATGTCCAGAGGAAAAGGTTGGATAGATATACTGGAAAATATCAGTGTAGGTGGATGAAGTGAGACTAACCATATACAGGCGGCGCTAATGTAACAACACCAAAGCCAAAAGCCCATGCCCCCATGTCAGTTCTCCTCTGCTACCAGGAGGGGAGAAGAGAAAGAGAGTGAAGGGGAGAAAAAAATGTTGAACCGAACAATGACGTGGGGCTCGCTTAAAAAGATACCGACAGGGTCAGGGTACCTTACGCGCCTTGGCCTGCAGAGATACCTCAGGCAAATACCGCCGTTGAGTCTACATCTGACCAGGCGCCCGGAGACGGGGACGCCTGGAGCCTTTGACTGGATTGCTTTAGTCAGCCTTGCGAGCCGGAGTACGTGCCGAGTATATCTTCAAGCTTTCAATTGATCCAACCAGCCTCTTCTCTCTCAAGGTAGAGGAGGATCTTGACCGGACTCAGCCTCTGCAACTCCATCTCCAAGGTCTTCTTCCACTTCCACTCCGACGTCCTCTGTTCAGTCGGCGCGGGGTGTCGTCCTCAGCAAAAAACACACCGACTGCGGCTGCACGCTCACTCTGAGTGTCCTCCGAATCGGCCTCTCCTTCTTGCCAAGCCATGCTTCGTGCATCGCACGACAGGATGGCATGTGTACCAAGGCCGTGCGAAGTGAATTTCACGTGACAAGACAAAAAAAAATGAGGAAAATCTCCGAGAAGGGATACATATCTATATAAATCGATAGATACCTACCTACATCTCAGGTCCGCACAGCGAGCATCACTGGTGTTCCAGCTTTCGCGGGATTATCACAGGTAGATATACTTCCCTCCTCGGTATCGCTTTGTGGTCAAGAAACCCCAGAAATTGCGGAACATGACCCGGATCATACAATGACAGCCCCGGAGACAGACCGAAGCAGGTAAGCTTGGAGAGAACGTAGAGAAAATATTCCAAAGAGGTCCTGTCAGGGCTCGCCTACATTACACATACCTTATGACACACATTGACGGGCGCGGGTCCAGTCTCGGACAAGACCGTTGGGAGGTGTGCGGTTGAGAAGCGGCTACGCGGCGTTACACCCATCCCATTCCCCAACTGCTGGTCCTCATCGCCACCGCCGTGCACATGAGGGCCTTCACACGAATCCCACCAAGAAGATGAGGTCGTCGGTCCAACATAGTCGGGACTTCGTCAGAATCTTCAACCTGTCACCTTGCAGCTCGGGTCGACCGTTTTGCAGTTGTTATTATTCATAATTACTCCACTCAGGCTCTCTCCTCGCTCCTCTCGCGAATTCTAGGCTTGGGTTTCTTTCTCTTGCTCGACAGCCCCATGCCCTCCCTCTCCAGCTCCCTCGTCTGGCAGAGCCTGGACATACGTCGTCGGACTGCCCTCTCGAAACTCGCTCTTCTTGGTACCTACAGTGGTGTACCCCTGTTCCACTGTCACGCGTCCCGTCGCGACGTCTTGACCATTGATTACTCTTCCAAATACTTCAAACATAGTTAGAGGCTGGGAGAATGAGACGAATTGGCCGGCCTCGTAGATACGGGTGAAGGAGAACTTTCCAGCCTGTTTCACTTGGCCATGAACTTTGTTGTCGCTGGTCGTGAGATTCACATAACCTGCAGAGCTAAATCCCGGAGTATTGAGTTCTTCGGCGACCGCTTCGACTCCTAACCAATTGCATCTATTGTCTGTTATCAGTAGAAGCTACCAGGATGCCATGGAGAATGATAGACGTACATGTAATCAGCGTCCCCTGCATAGAACATGACAGTAACATTTTGCTCAACTAGTCTCCTCAAGATTGACAAAATTCCGTCTTCGCGACTGCCGTCACCGGTTGTTCCGAAGGATTCATGAACAGTATCTGATATGATGGTGAAATTCTGGTACACACCAAGAGCAGCGTGGACTTCGGCGAGGTTCAAATACCAGGAATAGAAGGTGTTATACAACGGATCTTGGGGGAGCCCTCGTACATCAGTTTGGTGCCGGTCCGCGTTTTCCATGTAGAATGTCGCGACTTGGCGGCTACAGAAGTCTTCCTGCTGAATGTTAGCCTCAGGATTATCCTCATGGTCGAGATACCAACAGCATGGGCGCAGATCTTGTCGATACCTGTTGCAGCACAATGCTTGATCCGGTCGATGCAGTTCCCAGGTCCATATAGATTGTTGTAGAGCTGAGATTGCTTGCTGGCATTGTAAGGGAAGTAGTCGTACGTGTTGCCTGGGCTCACTCTGCAAAGTGGCGTTAGTCTTGTGTCAAGCGATTAGTTGTTCCCGACCCGACACGTACGTGAAGTTGTAATATGACTGGTGCTGGATCGCTGAATCAAACCAGCCGTTCCTCGAAGCAAGTCAGCCTTTTGTGTGGTGACGCTCCCAATTGCAAAGGACTTGACGAACCCGATCGATAGAGACTCAAGAGGAATATGACGAGCGCCGGAGATATTCTTGGCATTCTGAGTTGTGATGTACTCACTGAAGATTGATCCGTAACGGCCGCCATAGCTATCGGTAGAGAGATGGAAGCCATTTCTGGAATATTGCGGGAAAGCTCCCATGAAACCCTGGAGCGTCTTCCAGAAATTGGGCGCAGCATTACGGGTTGAATCTGCAGTCAATGTGTAGTTCGGGTAGCTGTAGGTCCCGCAAGTTTCGGGGTCTGGAACGTAATCGGGGCAGGTAGCGTCTGGAAGACCGATGATTGCACCGCTGAAAGTTGTCAGATGCCTCGAACATGGGCACGGAAGCGTACAGGTATGCTCACTAGGGATCGAGGTAGCCATTGACCGGAACACTATACGAAAATCCAGTCTGGATGGGGTTAGACGGTCGTTCCAATCGTGATTCTGGAATTCATCAGGTACCTGAGTTGGCTGGTCAATGTAAATCATGTTACTCATATTCGACCCTGGGGCAACGAGTCAGTGGATCGCTCTGAAATGGATTGGGTTCCGGGTAGTCGAGGTGATAAGTCGCGGAGCAGGTTGGCCTCTTCGGAACGAGCAATCAATGCCTCTTACAGGAATATGGATTATGAACCACCTTGCCGTCACCGTCTATGTAGCACGGTCCATCATGCGCAAAAACTTCACCCATGGAAGAACCTCCAGGACCGCCAGCTATCTTTGCCGTCAAGGGAGCTTTAGACGGATCGGTGTTCCGCGCTTCGAAGAACCAAAAGAAGATGTGCTCATTCTCCGAGACATCGACATATCCAGAATAGCTCTTGACGTTTGGGTCGAGCTCGCATATCCCGGTGGGAACTTCCTTGAAGCGGACGGGGAGTCCCAAAAAACCCGTGGTCTCCAAAAGATCGGTGGGAGCTGACAAGAAGTAGGAAACGGCCGTTGAAGCTGCCGAGAGCAGTAGAGATGCCCGGAGAGCAAACATCGCAGCGACGATACCTGCCTATACCCTGAGTCACAATAGAAAAAATGCACAACGTGGAAAAGAGATGGATGAGCAGCCCACCAGGTTATATTTCATCCAGGCTTCGGACCCTCCGACGCTTGTCTTGGACTGGATTTTATTGGTTTGAGTGATTAGACAAATCGTTTTCGGATCTGGTGGAATGGTTGAGCTAGGATTCAGGTGGGCAAATAGCATAGTGATCTATTTCGGAATTGGATCTTGGGCTCTAAGGTGGATCAACCCGTTCGTTAAGCAACAACAAGCGATTAAATTCATTCATTCTCAGAGCCATTGAACAGATTTTGCTCCCAGCTTGATCAAAGCTCTACACCAATATTATTGTTGGTTTCACAAGGTGCGCACTCAAAAGGTATGATTGAATTCTGGTTGTAGTTGTTGATGATCTTTCTAAAGAGAGTGAGAGAGGGAGAGAGAAATCAGTACCCGAGGGCAGCCTGTGCCAAGACCATCACGTGTCCCTGAGATTCACTCTCCTTCACTCTCGTCATATGCCTTGCACGTGATCCCGATCACTATAGTCCAACAATTATCAGAGAGAGCACAGAACGCCGATCGTGGACAGGAAGAGCTCCTCAGACTCTAACCTACATCAGTAAAGGAGCTCTGAAATCCTCTAGCTATAAAACTCAATTACAAAGTCGCACGTTGTCAACCCGAGGCTATAATATTCCGCCTAGTCTATATTATCAAAATAGGTCAATCTCCACCTCTTCTGGCGGGTTGGACTAGGGGCCCTTGTAGACTACTCGGTATAGTAATTGACTTACTGTACAGAGAACACCGATAACATCCAAAGATATTCACCCTTCTCGCATGGCTGCTTTGCCAATCATTTGAATCACGTGCTCGAGAAGGCTAGGTAACAAGTAGTCAGAGAGCTCAGCCTGCTTAGCGCTGCAGAAGACTGCCGTAGACCGGGCTCTAGGTCTACCTACGATATTTAAACTACGCTCAGGGTCATGATGTACACATACAAAACCTCTGCCTTCTAAATCATCGGCACTCTGGAAATGGAGGGCTGTTGCGAGTCTACAAAGTTGCGATCAAGATAGGAGCGGATTTTTTTAACGGTGCTCACTCGTTGGATCTTGATCTGGAGTACTAAACCCACCCAATCATAGGGGCCCATACCAGCAGTTGCGAAAGCGCTGATAACGCCCTTGAGACATGATTGCGTTTTACTGATAAACATAGGATTCCTTTGAAGTCAGATCCTGTATCTTCCCTTGCCGGAAATAAACACCTTGGTTTATCGGCTTTAGCCGTGGTTACTCGGGTAGAACGGAATCCTTTGAATAAGAATTCAGGCTACTTACAAAGCGAGCAAGTGGAGCCAAAGGAGGTAGTTATCGACTAACACGCGAATGCATTATCTATTCTTTTGTGAAATCAGCACGGAGTAATATTTTTCCGTACTAGGTATAAGTACGCATTGCTAGAAACCGCCCAAATATTTCACCCGAAGCCGTTTCCCTCTTGCTACTACTTAGATTCCTTTGCTAAGCTAATAGAGTATATTTTCATCTTAGTTTCTAGCTAAGAAATAATATGGAAGTCCCTCTTTTCGATGCTACACTCGTCGCGTATGAGTAGTTTTGGTGTATTATGTAGTTATTGAAGTCTAGCTTACATACTACAATTTCTCGAGAGTGGTATGATCAGCTGTATCACCTATCTCTCAACATTCTTTTTACCGCCAGTTTTGATCTCCTGTAGTGATCGGAGCTTTTTACTCGAACCGTAATCTTGTAGAAGAGACAAACGATAATGCGAGATCCTAGCGCGAATGTATAGGACTATATAGAGCTAGCAGAGCCATAGCACTAACATGCCTATTGCATATTACAGCAGTCAAGATACAATAGAAATGCCAGTGCTTTAATCATTCATAAGCTTTAGATTACTATCTTACATATTAGACGTACAATATTACGAGTGCAGTACTGAGTACTTCGTCGCAGGCCAAACACTGCATGAAAGTAAATTCAACCTTGCAAACGCACCGTAAAATACCCTTACAATTAGGCCCATATGGTCTTCATTCCTCCTACGACGAGTTTCAAGTAATTCAGATATTAGCATCCAGTATTGAATTATGGTCTTCTTCCCCAGTAGTGGAACACTGCTCAGTAGGGACTTTTCTTAACCACCGTACTCGGAAATAATAAAGCAGATGGTGAATCCGTATATTATTCAGCAGGTGGAGATGTGGGAGTAATCGGAAAATCAAAGAAACACCTGTGACGGTATAGCGTTCAGCACAACCCGAGTAGAAAATCGCCGAGGCATTCTCCGACAGATTTCTGTACCTAGGGTGAGGAGATAGCCACTATGTAGTTGTTTTTGGCTTTCCTGGGCGCCAAGCCAGCCTCAGGATGTTGTAAGAGTTCCATAGGTACATGTACAATCACCATTTGCACGCACAGTTCTCAGCACCCGAAAGGCACGAAAGCGCTCAAATCACTCTCCAGCTGAGCTCCGCGAACCTGGCGTGATGTCAGAAGACGACAGGTACCGGACATCCACCCAATTCCGGCTGTGGTCCTACACCTCTCAATCCCTCCTCGCGCTGCGCTCAACCACGAACCAAACAGCTGCCGACCGCGTCCGCGAAGCTGTGCGACGCCTGCGTGAGGCTCGAAATGCCCCTCCGGCCAATACAAGCGAGTCAGAGAATGTAAGGCCTGGGAGCGCGATTCCGCCAGAGGGGGAAGTGGACTGCTTGACGGTAGAGGAGGAGCTGAAGCTTGTGGCGTTCTACTGCAGGGAGACTATGAAGCTGGGGGATCATTTGAAGGTGCCTACCGATGTTAAGGTCTGAAAGATTGCTACTCAATACAGAGGAAGGGAATAGCGACTAACGCGGGGAGAAAACAGGCAACGGCGATCCAGTACATAAAGCGCTTCTACATCACCAATTCTCTCATGACCTACCACCCCACCGACATTCTTAAAACGGCCCTCTTCTTCGCGACCAAAACCGAGAACCACTACTTCCGACTCACAAAATTTGCAGACGCGATTGGCAAGACCAAGCCGGAGGACGTGCTTGCTTCCGAATTTCTGCTCACCCAAGGCTTGCGCTTCACATTCGATGTACGACATCCATTTCGAGCCTTGGAAGGTGCTGTAATGGAACTCCAGGCTCTGTCAACCCACAAAATCCCAGCTTTGCCCGGTGGTGGTGCGACTGACGTGGACCGGCCAAGGAATATGGGGAAGAGAGTTATAGATGCGCATGGCAAGGCTAGGGATTACCTGAAGACAAGTGCCTTACTAACGGACGTCTATTTTCATTTCACGCCAAGTCAAATCATGATGGCGGCCTTGATGCTTGCGGACGTGGAGTTGATGGCTTGGTACGTCGGGATTAAAGTCCCTGCATCGACGGGAGATATGCAGAGGAAGGTCATGAGCACTTTGGAGAAGTGTGCCGAGATTCTTAGGACCGTCGATCCTAGTTCGGAACCTTCTGCTGTGGAAAGAAAAGAACTGCAGGCTTTGGCGAAGAAGCTGAAGAAATGCCGAAATCCCGAAAAAATGGACCTTGTGGGCTTGCAACGAGCAAAGAGGGAAGGAGAGGAAGCAATCGATGAGAAGGTTGTGAAGAAGAGAAAACTCGAAAAGGAGAAATCTTCTGCTGATGATCTGTTTGGGCCGGAGATCAAAAGGACATGATAGATGGTTTGCGGAAAAGTCACTTAGCAAGGCGTCTCGAGGTCACATTGCATACGGATGGCGTTCTGGATGGATGATTGTATGGAATGTTTGCATCTGGTCTGGTGACGCTTCGTCAAGCGGGAAAAACGGCCATTTCAAGGTGCGTGTCATTTCCACCTTGCACGATTATTTAGGAACCTCTTGGTGAGAAATGTAAAGTAAGCAGTTATCGTAAATAGTACGTCTGATGTAAGTGAATCTGAGAGGGAATGAAAAGAAATAATCATATAACCGACGAATATCCCACGAATATCTACCTATGTTGCAGCGCAGATGGTTGCCGATAGTGTATGTTACCCACGGCCAAGCTGAGGCCGATTAATGCTCCTGCTCAGGAATGAGAACGGCATGGTGTGTTGCATCCGAAGCCAGGATGTAAAGGTCAAAGTGATGATGTATCGGCGCCAGGCCCAAGTACCGTCGAGTCCGCAATCCGTCGGGACATACCTCGACCTTGGCTATCGACCTTTGGACACTCCACAGCTTCTAAGAGCCAGTCATGCCAGCTGGCTTCGCCCAGGGCATCTCTTTGTTCTCGACATTGACGCAGGTGAACCATTCAATGCCTGCCCTTTCCACGGGTAGCATTGAATTGTTGACACACAGTAGTGCGACCTGCTTCTGCGCAGACTTCTTTATGGAGTGCAAGTCCTTCTCTACCTGCTTGCGTTCAGCTGTTCCGAGTGGCTGGTCTTCTGATCTGATGGCCTCGAGCTGCTCGAGGACTTGTTGTATCGGTAGGTACGAATCGCCGCCCTTTCGGAGTGTCCGGTATACCTGCGCGTGGACGCGGTTCTTTTCTTCCTCAGCCTTTCCATTTCCTCTCGCCAGCGAGCCCGCGAACCAATCTCGCCATTGCTGGACCACGGACCAAGAAATCATTGTCGCGTTGGATAGTGAATTGATGGAAAGCTCAGTGCCTCCGACCAGGACTGACGTCGTGATAAGTGACGTGTTCGCGGCAGCTTTCAGCGCCTTGAGGTCTTTGAGTTTCTTCTCCATAATCTCCAGAACTGGGGAAAACATCTCTTGTGGGTGAAATGACGACCAGACCCAAACCGGAAAGTTTCCTACTACGTGTACGACTCCCTCTCTGAAGATTGGTGCCGATTCGAGATAGACTGCCAGATGCATCCAACGGGGGGGTCATCCATGATTGCCAGATAGAGGTCCTTGCCGAATTGCATGAGCGCGTTGTTGATGTGTGGTCGGACGATATGGATTGAGCCATAGAAACGGGCCACATCGACGAGAAGCTCGGCTTGGTCGAGGGCAATACCGATATCAACAGTGTCCATTTCCAGGGGCATGTTATAGTAGGCCAGAAAGAGATTGGCGTGGCCCTCCAGGAAGTCGAACTTCGGTCGTTTGTCAGGGCGTGCTCCGTAGTGGTGACTTGCCTGTGCGAAGGGGCCAGGAGGTTGGTCTTTGAAGCTGACCGCGGCCAGCGCAGAAGCGTCTACTCTCTTAGTGATGTGATCCTGCTTAGTAGCGGAGACCGAGACCGAGACCGAAGGTGTGCCCTTCTCAGAATGCTGCTTGTTATTGTCGATGGGTAGTGTCATGGATCGCGAGGCATTCTCGCCAGTAATTGGGTCTGCAACAAGAGGACATGTTGGGGGGAGAGGCTCGCATTTTCCGATGCTGGTAGGCGAGGCGGAGGTGAGGTCTGCATCCTCCATGACGGCTTGCTCCGAGGCAATCGAGACGGTATTAGAAATCTCGCTATAGTAGGCAGATTCTCCAGAGCTATTGACCGTGGATACAACATCGATAACTGATGGGGTAGGCGTCAGCTCTTCCTTGTCGACTTGCTCGTTATCGAGGGACCCGGACTTGGAAGCGAGATTCTTTTCGACAACAACCGCACGACATGCAGCATCATTATCTTTAGTACCTGAGCCTTCAGCGTTGTTTGGGCTCGCGGGAGCTTCGTCAACGGCGGGAGCTTTGCTCTCCATCTTGGAAGCAAGCTCGTCCTTTACCCCAGCCGTGATCTCCGTCTGACCCGGGATCTCCGCTTGGTCTTCCTTCCCAACAGTCACCTTCTGCGCAGGCCTTACTTTTCTCTGCAGAGGCTGTAGGTCTCTTGGGCAGGACATTCCAGGGCTAGCTTTCGACGAATTGAAATCTGCTTTGGTATCTGCCACAGACTTTGTCGATTTTAGGCTCAGACTTTTGGCTTCTGTAAAGCTCTGTATAATACAATCAGCAAACACAGTTTTGTTCCGTGATATCGCGGTTCGATGGGTTGGCTTACACTTCTCGCGAGGACATGGGCTTTCAAGCTAGAGTCATAGTGTAACTCATATCTTGCCTGAACTTGATATCGATCCATGGCCTTTGCAGCTCGAGCAGCGTCGGCTTCATGCACAGTTAGGCTCAATGTCTGCTCAAACCACATGGAGGCATTAGCAAGTATACTTGAGTGAAGTTGAAATGAATACGCGGCTACCCCCGGCTGCAGCATGATGATCACATCACCATCAGGGAATCGCGGGAATGAGGTGCCAGGCAGGCCCGACGGTTTCAGGCGAGTTTGCAGTTTTGGTGGCAGCATCTGTTGTGAACTCTTAGCGGCGTCGTCACCAGTGATGTCAATCACCGTTTGCTTTCTCTTGAGTGCTTTAACCCCGTTGTCAGTGTCGTCATCAGTGCGCTGTACTGTTCTGTTTCGAGATTTTCCACAGCAACTCATTTGTCTCTTTGCTGGCGGCCCCTCACTAGAAGCGAACTGGCAACCGGTAGGCTTTTCTGTCTTCTTCTTCTGACTCGCCATGGTAGCTATTTTGGCTGGCAAAGTTGAATAATGCTATTGAGCAGGGAAGCAGCAAGAAAGCCTGGAGAAATTGGATTAAAAAAAAAGCCGGAAGCTAGTTAGTAACGCGATGATCAGTCTGAATAGCGGAAAACAGAATCGATTTGTTAAATTGAGATTCGTTTGAAAGTGATCCCAAAGAAGACAAGAGCACCTTGTATCTGTGCTAAATATTCCTGTATAGGCAGAGCCTGATAGCCTTGCTGGGATTGTGTCAGATATCCGATTTCATAAAGGGAAGATTATCCTAAAAGACAAATTGAAGAAAATACCTCTTTGGTCTCAGGGGAAGGTTAGAGTGGCAGGGGCTAATGGGGATTCAAGTAAATAGTGGAGATGGAGGTAAGTATTCAGTGGGCGGATGAAGTAGAGGTGAGGGTAAAATGAGAGATATAAAACCTGTCCAAAGACTTTTATGAAAGCAGATTAGAAGAGGGATAGGCTTTGGTGGAGCCACCAGCACTTGAGAAATAGCTGTGTCCCTGGGAAGAGTGAGGTTGGGATTGAGATATGGTGTAGAGGAGAATATTTGGAGAGGGTGGAGAAGAACACTATCTGCATATGGAAAGAAGGAGCTCGAGGCATCGTGAATTAAACCGCTTATCGAGTCTACTCGCAGATCAGGTTTTTGGAAGTTGCGCGGGCAGATCTGGGTGTTTGTGCTAAGCGAGTACTGCCAAGGAAAGAGTAAAGAATGGGGAAAAACTTCGCAGGAGAGTCAATGCTAGTTTGCAACGGGTAATTTGGCTCCACTAGATGAGATCGATTGCACGATATCTACCGTGCAGATTTCTGTTGCGCCCAAAAACATTCCTCATACCTGCTGCTGTCCAAATTATAGCCGTTGTCAAACTTGGAATTAGGATCTTGATCTTTTTCTAGTTTTCACAGGGAAAATGTCTACAAAGTGCTTGCATGGCTTTGTGATATACTGTCACACACAATTCTCATCGATATCTTTGCCTTACCGCCTCGATTATCAACAGAACTTCGGCATTCTTCCGTTTGAATTTTGCAAGAGATTCCCCGCCGATCATCCCATTCTTCTCCATTGCTTCTAGCAACCATTATCTCTTTTGATTCGAGGACGAAGGTCGTCGCCACTGACAGACACATGATCAATGGTTCTAGCCTGCGATAGACATGACAGAGTCGGTAGCGCGAACATTCCACAAGTCGTGATCCAGATATTCTCCTTACAAAATTCACTAACCAGCGGTTACATTTCTCCACAACTCAGTGATTGGCAATACAGCGAAAGATGATATCTGGCCCACCTTAATTGCTATGTAAGTAGCTGAGGTGTGTAAGAGAGACGACCAGTGACCCACATGGCCAATGGTTATTTTCAAACGTGGGTATTGATCAAAGAATCCACTTTCAAAATGACTCAGAATATGTATACCAGTCTCTGGAGGCCATCCTCAGCCTACGAAACTCGCTTTGACCTGCGGATTTCGGATGCTATGCGGCACCGTGAATCTGACTGTAGATACTGTTGCTCTGAGCATTTGGCAATACGAAAAGATGAAAAGGAGCTTATAAGATGTACTGAAGTAGGATCTAGGATTCAAACTATGTACTTCTGAACAATCATCCACGGACAAAAGTTAAACCCCTCTCTCGACCTCATTATTCTTTGGCATTGGATCATAGGCAGCAAGAGTGGGCAGACCAAAGGCAATAGAGGAATTTGAGAATTGAATCGTTGAGAAGAGGAGTTTGGGTGATGGTGAGAAAGTAGTTCGTACTGGGAAGCGAACTGGTAGTAATATGAGGTGTTTCATCCCAGCAGTAGAATATTGGAACAGGTGAACCATTGAAAGAGTGTATTCGATTAGAATCCGAACGAAGGAAGCATCTGAACAGTAAATAGCACGGCTGAGAAGACACTCTCTCAGGGGAGAGTGGGAACCTACACACGTATATACTCAGTGATTGATGATGGCAGAGCCGCCTGTTCCCCTCAGGCTTAGTTGGCCAAAAAAGCCTTCAGGCGGACGATAAGCATAATGTATCTGAGAGCGCATGTGTATGTGAAGCCATACTCGATACAAAATAGTAAATACAGTCCCCAACCAGACTTCCAACTGACGATCATGCGGCCTCACCACGTACATATATATATACTGAGATCGGTCCATAAATGGTTGCTTTGCTCAGGAAATGTCGTCATGTGGCTAGCCTTGCTTGAGGTGGTTGAGTTTGTGTTGTTGATGCAGCAGCCGTGTGAAGCTGGGTTTCTCGGCCTTCCAACCCAAGACCTGATATGTGAAAACTTTTCAGCCTGAGATGGCATTGCTGCTGAGCTTATTTGCAGCCGGTTCAGCCGAGTCTGGATTGTAAGCTGGCTCAGAACGCCAGCTTTGACTCATCCAAAGCAGATAGAGAAGGATCAGCGTTGGGTTCGGGTTTCGGGGGTTGTGAGGGGATGGAACTGGACAGCCGGAAATCCCGAGTGTCCCAATAATAATCAACGCGTTGAATCTTTCGTTTAAGACCCAAGAAAACATACATCAAACCAATGATTTAAATTGTAAATATAATGATGAAAAGATCTCCCGAAGAACTCAAAAGGTGACTGCGCTAGTCTTGTCAGGGAACGTATTTCTTACCCTCAAATTGTACAAAGAACGTACGTTGCAAACACGTTTTGCACACCTTCTGTTCAGGGCTTCTTGGTTGAAGTTGCTGTGCACTACGTGCATGTTCATTCCTCTGTTTACACTGCATTCAGAATGCCAAAAACACCGACCGCCATGTTATGAACTTTGACACCCACCCAACTCCGAGAACGCCATTGCTCTTGCACAACCGCTCAAATTATCTCATGTCTCATACGTCATGAAAATCTGCCAGAACCATTCTAATCATAAAGATCCATATCACCGATTGCATCGTTGACATCTACAGCGTCGACCTCCATGTCATCCTCACTGGAAGTTTCAGAATCATCATGATTCGAAAGAACCTTAATTCTGTTGTTATCCATAACCACTCTGGCTGTCTCTCCGTCCTTGATTGAACCTCTCAGAATCAAAACAGCCAACTTGTTCAGAACCTCGGTCTCAATGAGTCGAGCCAAAGGTCTTGCACCGTAACTTGGATGGTAACCAGCGCTTCCGAGCCAATCTCTGACAGCAGGCGAGCAGTCAATTTTCACATCTCTGCCATTGCTCGACAGACGCTTTTGGATTTCAGAAAGACGGACGTCAACGATCTTGCGGATCTCATTCTTAGATAGGCGGTTGAAGATAATGATCTCGCTGATACGGTTCAGGAATTCCGGTAAAAAGTAGTCCTCCAATGCCTTCTTGACCATGGCTCGCGTTGTGTCGTCGATCTTGCCGTTGGCAGTGGTGGCCCGTTGAAGGTACTCGGCACCAATATTGGAGGTCATGACGACAATACAGTTACGAGCATCGATGATACGTCCTTGGCCGTCGGTGATACGACCATCATCCATAAGTTGAAGAAGTATCGTTAGAACCTCCTTGGCGGCCTTCTCAACCTCATCAAAAAGCAAGATAGAGAACGGCTTTCGGCGGAGAGCCTCGGTAAGTTGTCCACCAGCGTCGTGTCCGACGTATCCTGGAGGAGCACCAATCATACGACTGACTGTATGACGTTCTTGGTACTCGGACATGTCGAGTCGAATCATGGCCTTTGGGTCGTCGAACAGGAACTCCGCAAGAGCTTTAGTGAGAAGCGTCTTACCTGTACCGGAGGGCCCACAGAAGAGGAAACTTGGAGGTTGATTTGGATTGGCCAACCCAGATCTCTGAAGACGGATCTTGTCAGAAACAGCTTTGACACCTTCCCGCTGACCAACCACAACCTTGGACAAAGCCTTCTCCATGTGTAAGAGCTTATCCTTTTCCGTAGTCTTGAGCCTTGTGACGGGAATACCAGTGGCACGAGCGACGATCTCGTTGATCTGATCGGGACCAACAATATCAGTGATGAGTGATCCGCCAGAATCCGGGTTATCTGAGCTCAATGCCTGGTCTGCAAAGAGTTTCTCCTTCTCTAATTGCTTGATGAAAGCCTCTTGCTCTGGGATGGCGTAGTATTGCAAGTCGGCAGCCTTCTGATCATCGCCCAAGCGCATGGCCTCGTCCTTCTTGACTCTGAGTTGATCGAGCTTGACCTTGGCTTCTTGAATAGATTTGCTGCGGTTCTTCTCGCTCTCGTACTTCTCCCGAAGAGGTCTGAGTTCCTCTTCAACATTGCTGGCGTCTTGTTTGGCCTGTGCAAGACGTGCCTTGGAAGCATCGTCCTTCTCCCTCGACAGGGCGTGGATTTCAATCTTCAATTGCTGTAGTCTTCTGTTGAGGTTGTCAAGGGCTTCAGGAAGTGATTCTCGCTCGGTCTTGACGGCAGATGCCGCCTCGTCGATGAGATCTACAGCCGAATCTGGAAGTCTTCTTTGGGTAAGATACCGGGCAGCCAGAGTCGCAGCAGCCACAATAGCGCCATCTGAAATCGTAATTCCATGATAAACTTCGTACTTTTCCTTTACTCCTCTTAGGATGGAGATGGTCTCCGGAACCGAAGGCTCTTTGACAATGACTTGCTGGAAACGTCTTTCAAACGCTGCATCCTTTTCGATGTACTTTCGGTATTCTGCAAGGGTTGTGGCTCCGATGCAGTGGAGTTGTCCTCGGGCCAGCATGGGCTTCAGCAAGTTGGCCGCATCCATGCCACCCTCGCCGCTAGATCCGGCGCCCATGAGAAGATGCATCTCGTCAACGAATAGAACAATGAATTCCTTCGACTGCTCAATCTCGTTAAGAAGGCCCTTCATTCTCTCCTCGAATTCTCCCCTATACTTGCTGCCGGCGACGAGAGAACCAACGTCTAGAGATAGCAATTTGCAAGCGGCGAGATTATCTGGAACATCATTGTTTACGATGCGCTGAGCAAGTCCCTCGACCACAGTTGTCTTTCCTACGCCAGGCTCTCCGATCAAGACTGGGTTATTCTTGGTTCGTCTAGATAGGATCCTGACGACTCGTCGGATCTCCTCTTCTCTGCCGATAACCGGATCAATCTTGCCTTCTCGTGCCATTGCAGTCATGTCGATGGTGAATTTCTTGAGATTCTCAAACTCTTCTTCGGTATCCGCGGTCTTCGAGTCCACTCTACGGGTACCACGGATCTGCTGGACAGCATCCTGTAGGACCTTGACATTGGGAATATTGCCGTCTTTCAGCGCAGCCTGACAAGCGGAGTCCTCCGACAAGGCAATGATCAAGTGATCCACTGCAATGAAAGAGTCCTTTTGTGTCTTTTGTAGTTCGTTGGCTTGCCTCAGTACCTTCGTAAATGATGGTGCCATAGAGATTTGGTCGGGTGGAGGATTCTGACTTGGTAATCGGACGAGAGCGCGGTTCAGAGCTCGTTGGAAGGCCTGAGGGTCACCATGAGCACGCTCGACGACTTGACGGAAGAGAGATTGCGATGCAGAGCCATGGGAGGCATTGACGGTGGCTTGCTGGTCTTTGGACTCGTCGACTGGGGGATCGAGTAGGCTTGAAGCGAGATGGAGGGGCAGAAGTTGCGGGTGAGCGTAAGACTCTGCGATCGCCATGGCATCGGACAGAGCTTTGCTTGCCCTGTCGGTGAAGTTCATATTGGAGGCCGACATAGTGTCAATGAGATCGGAGTGTGCGCAGCAATTTCTGCTGTTTGTCGACTTGCTATCGTGATGCGTCTCAAAAAAACCGTTATTATGTCGATTGGGAGGAAAGCTTAGCTCAAATACTTTTGCGACTGTCCAACAGCACAGTTTATGTTGGCATTGACTTTACCTCAAAGGACGCAATACCCTTGATATTAGTAAGAGTGCCCCAAGATGAACATATGCAGAACTTCATGCAGAGTGACGAGATGATTCCACGACAGTCTGGTGTTGTCTCGAAAATGCTCGAATCGGAAGTTCCTGGCAACTACTAGAGCCTTCCAAACTTTGGCGGGGTGGGAGAAGATTCACGCACCATGATTGGCGCCCGCTGTCAGCCTTGCTCTGCACAGTCAACAGTCTCCCAGTCTGTACGGCAGTACCTCTACACGATTATGTCACCGCCTTCACAAGCTTAGGGTGTAGCCAGGGGGGGTTTTATATACACCCTCGGTAAAAGAATCGCAAAACAGCAAACCCATCGCGAGTATGTATTCTAAACACGACTATTCCAAGGCGTTCACGATGGACTGCTCCCTGACTCTAGCGCCTCTGGCATCTGAGAGATGAGAAAAATGGAAGCTATAATGGCAGCCAAAAGGCGCTAATACCCAAGTATTAGAGCGGGAGTAAAAAGCCGAAGTTGGGAATTCTGCCATTTATTCTGCCGTATGTGACAAACGAAAAGGCGGTGGCATAATGGGTACTGTCACGAGGCAGCTCTAGGACATCCAGACGCTAGTTGTGGATCAAGTTGCACAACACTCAATCACCGCATAAACTCGTAGTGCGTTGGGCTCGCCGAGAATCTCTTATTTGGTAGTTACCGTGCCGCCACCCACACTCCGCGATGAGACTCAAACAAATAAATCCAGGCGAGCTAGCCCGACGAGCCCAACAAGCATCAGAGTCGGTCGTCATATCTCAGGCTGCCAAAATCGCAGCACGAAGAGCGAATCCCAATCCGAGTACAGTGACGGCGAAGCCAGAACACGGCCAGCACATATTCGTCCTCAATCATCTACAGAAGAACCATGTGGTTTACTCGCTCACCAAAGTTTTGAATGTGTAGTTGTCTTTTCGGCAGTTTCTAGTTGTTGATGCTTATACCATTGATAGAATAATGCCGCTCTTGCCCAACTACCCTTCAATGGCAAGAAATCCGTACCGGCAGCGATCCGCAAAGACCTCTGGCATCCCATGGCCCAAATCAAATTCCCGGAAGGCTCGGGTGCAATTGGTCTCTCGACTTTCCAGAAGCTGCGCGAGTACAGGAAACGCCACGAGTTGGAATGGGGCGACGAGATCTACTATGACCCCGACAAGGAGCATAAGGGCGACGAAGAAAGGAAAGGTGGTGTGCGGTCGCGCAAGGATAGGAACAAGATGATATGTGATCAGAAGGCAAATAGCATTGCTGATATCGCGGCGGTGCTGAATCGACTGGCTGCCCCTGGGACCACTGTTGCACTGCCGGAAGAAGACGGGGAAGGTGAAGGAGATCTTCCCTTACAGGACGGTGCTGTAGCAAAAGCAGAAGAAGTTAAGGCAGCTAAGGGAAAGCCGCTCTTAAATATTGGCCTGGTTGGTGAAGGATCCGGGACCCAAGTTGAGATCCTGTGGCGAGACTTGCATGACGCAGAATTTGCGAGCACGTGGGAATCGAACATCGAGCACGGTTTGCTGCCGACAACGAGCGAGGAGAAGCAGCGACCAGCGCAAGGCAGACTTAGACCCGAGGCACCAGCCATCAGAAGGGAATTAGAAGCGGATTCTGGCACGGAAAAACGGGAGGCATCGAGTAAGCTGGAGAAGGACGCAGCTACAGCCAGCAAGCAGGCGAGATTTGAAGTCATGCCAGAAGAAAAGCGGGCAGAATACCGGGGAGAGGGATTGGCTACTAGACAGGGCCAGGAGAAGAAAAGACTGGCGCGCGAGGCATACATTCGGAAGCAAGCAGAGAGCAAGGCAAAGTGGCTTGCTATGACAGAGGAGGAGCGCCTTGAAAGAAAAAGAGTACATGCAGCCAGAAAGCTGGCCAGAATAAAAGCTATGGAAGAATCGCAGCAATTGATGCCCTCGAGCGGAGCAGCAGTATTGACTACTGGGGCGTCCCGGGTCCGGAAAAGGATGGCGCGGGAGGTATATATTCGGAAGCAAGCAGAGAGCAAGGCGAAGTGGAACGCTCTGACCGAAGAACAACGGCAGGCAATGCGAAATACTGCCGCAGCCAGGAAGAAGGCAGCTGTCGAAGCCCAAGCGATTAAACAGGCCGAGAAGGAAGCGTTCGGCGGACTGAATGAAGAGAAGAGGTAGAGAGCCCAGAGGGAGCTTGCGCAGATCGCGGGAGCAGGCTGCTGAAATACGGGCAGTCATCGGACGCGGGGGGTGCCGGTGCTCTGGTTGTTGGTGTAGACCCGGGATGGGACTTTTCGTGATGGTTTGTACCACATGTGTATATGTAAGATTGGTTTCAAAAGTCATACTATCTGCTCCTCTGCATGCCATTCATTGATCAGAAGACTCTACAAAATGCATATTTCGTAACCACCCATCTCCTCATCCTCCACGTTCTCCTGTTCCTGCAATTCTCCCATCATTTGAGAGGCACGGATCCTCCGTCAGACCTGGATCGCGAAAGACTTCAAGTACTCATAATCCGGCAGATTCGCTTGCACGCACTCCCTGATGACCCGCGCACCCTCCTCGCCGTATTTCTCCTTCCACTCCTGGTCTTCAGCTTCGACAGTTCTGGTCTTCTTTTTCTTGTAAAACTAAAGATTAGCATCGGTCCTCAACGCCACATCCTCCATGCCAGGAGCTAAGCATACGGAAATGTGAGTCTCACATGAGCAGCGCTTCTCGGCTTCAGCGACTTGCTGTTGATGGCATCATCGTGGAAACCCCTCCACTTCTCAAACGCCTCTCTCGCTCTCTGGTGGTCTTCCTCCGTATCCCAGATCAGCATATCGGGAGTGTAATCAATCCCAACTTCCTTGCAATATGCCGAGACAATACCCTCTGGATCGTCGAGCAAATCATCAGCATCGATGACGGTAATGCTGACTTCTCCACTCGCCAAGTCTCCATGTTTACCAGCTTGAGCGGGCCCGACTTGCTCTTCTCTGATGAGAAAGTCGAAGACACGGCGCAGTTCATCGTACCCAGCTTCCGAGGGCATGAAGCTGTAGAAGCCGGTTACGGAGTCCAGGGGAGGGATTGTACAGCGGTAGTAAGAGGGGATGCTGTAGCGCGGGTGTCGGATGAGGAAAGTGAAGTGGAATTGCTTCAGGATCTCGGCCGGGACGACGGTAGGGTTTCCTGGTTCGGCGGCGGTCTCGTCCAGGTGCGATGCCGTGTGATGACCGTGTGTGTGGCCGTTGGTGGCCCCGTTGGTTCCATTTGTCTCGCCGTTGGTGCCAACACCCTTCTTAGCGCTCCTTCCTCCGAGGGATGGGGCGATGCTAGCTAGCTTGCCCTCTGGGGGGACCAGGTAGTGGATGATGTCCTTGATGAAGAGTCGTTTGCCCTGCACTTATAAGTGTCTGCATCGTCTCGACCGGGAAGCGGAAGCGGGCGCTGGTTTAGCAAACGGAGAGTGGGAAAGTCAATAGATGGGAGACGACCGGCAGTCTTGGGTAACATAGTAGTATTTTCTTTCCGTTATGCCAACTCGTCCAGGCAGGCCTAATTTGCCAAGGGGAAAAGGACATGTAAAGAATATATCGAACGCTAAGAGGTTAGATCTGCACTGCTGACAACTGCAGCACTTGCTTTGAGATGTGTGGGTTTAGGTCCGTCTATGAAATTGATGTGGTAAACACGGGGATCGCAAAGTAGACGGGCTCAATCGAACCTCTTTGCCTTCGCGTTCGATCCTCTCGAATACAGTTCTGAAGGTGCTGTTCGCAAATCCACTCTCTTCGCGAGCTTTCTCATCGTCACCGTATCTAGTACTCAGACGCTCCGGGCCAAAATAGAAGGCATCGCCAAATGGTTCGTGGACGCATTTGAGCTTATCTTGGCAGGTCATGAAAACCTGCCAGAGGCTGTTAGTCATGAAGTTATCAACCAACGAGACCTCCCTACCCTTTCGAAGGCAGTGCTGCAAGCCCTCGGATGGGTAGCAACAAAGATGGCTTTAGTAGACATGGTTTCCGAGTTTTATAAGCCGCGGACGTAGGAGCAGTCTGTATTCCAAGAAAAGCTCGGTATTCCTTCTTTTCAACTGACCTGACTGATTCCAGGTGAAGTTTTCGAGAATATCGATGTTACTCCACAGGAATTATTGAAGATTGAAATGTAGATCTCTCGGGAGCAACAGAGAAGGACGGGAGGAGAGAGGGTGGGGGGGGAGGGGGGTGGACACTTTATAGTAATCGGTAAATTAAGCAGGAAAGAGTAGATCCGGGCGCTACTGCACTAGCAAGAGGGATGTGACATGACTGGACTGGACCTGATCTGAGGTGGAACGCCAACAAGTTCTATCAACGAACGGTACAGCATGTGGACACGGCACTTGCGCTGGTGCATCAGGACCATTGATCATAATAAGCTGTTGGGGAGAGACGGACCGGTCCGTCTGCTGTGGAGGTGAAAGGCCAGAGGGAGAAGAGAAGAGGGGATAGAGGGCGTAGAAGGGGAAGAAGGGGAAGAAGAGGAGGATGGCGAGGTGCGAGGTGCGAGGTATGTCGGGAAACTGGGACGTCAGAGGGGGAAGGGATACCTCTGAGCTTCCACTCAATACCTGTAAGCTGTGGTAACCTGTGACCTGCATCTCGCCCCTTTGGCTAAACGTCGGCCAATTCCTCAAGAGATATTCGAGGTGGGTACAGTAGGGTACCAGGTACAACCGAACAGGTACGCAGGTGGTCATTGTACCGCTCTAGCTAACATTGATCGCGTGTATGTGTGTGTGTGGGTGGCACGGTGATGGAAGAGGGTGGTGGAGGCCATTTTGCCGCAGTCCGTGATAGTGTCAAAGCATGAATTCGACTCCCAGCTTCGGACCTCTGAGCCTCGATCGATCTAGCTTTGGGATCAAGGCAAGAGGTCGACACTTGGAGGGATCACGAGAAGGGGAGGGAGGGAGAGGAAGCCGAAGGGAAGGTATGTATGTATGTATGTATGTATATATATGTATATATATGTATATATATGTATATATATGTATATATATGTATATATATGTATATATGTATGTATGCCTTCTAGAGGATGCAGAGGATGCGGCACGCCAATGCAGGTGGTTTTGGGAGGGAAATGCTTCGCTTCGCTTGGCTTCGCTTTCGAATTCCACCTACCTACCTCTGTGCCGTAAGGTAAGCTACGAGGTAGATAGAAGCCACTGCGGGTGCTCCAGGTTCCGTTTGAAGGTGACGGTGACAATCCTTAAATCAGGGACCTACCTCGCAACAGAACCGTAAAGAGGAAAGCAAAGCCCCCGAGCCAGCGCCCTCATTTGCTCCCGAACGAATGTTGCCTTGTTTACATGCCTCTCGGTACCTTCCTACCCTACCTACCTTTTCTACATTACCTGCAGCGATCACCTACCGTGCTCTTCTTACCTGACAGACAAGTCTTCTCTTGGTCGCCTGAAGCCGGGCCAAGGTCGGCGTCAGCTCTTTACATTGCTAATCTTGTACAGATTTAAGTACGGGTCTAGGCAGCTCTCTCTGTGGCCCTGGAAGATCTCTCAAGCAGGAGATGCTTGGCTCATCGCTTTCGTTCTGCCCACGGGTACCTTTCGTAAGGTACCTCCTACACAGTGCCGTTGGTGCAGTCCTTCAGCACTGCTCCAGAACACCAGGTAATACCGTAACAAACTATCTAGGTAGGTAGATACGTATACTTTATCGAGTACCTACCTACCCACCAACAGGTAGTGTGCCTTGAGGGACCTATATGTTCCATGTACATACGAAATCTTTGCCCCGGCGGCCCTACGCAGCTGTCCCGTAAAACCGGAGTGCCGAGCTCCAAGAAAAGGTAATATAAGACAGATCTTATAGTGAAATAGAGTATAAAAGAGAGTAGAGTATAGTTGTATTGTAAAGTCTGCCCTTCTACGGAGGGCTGGTACCATAACTAGATTCCCTTGAATTACCTCCCATTCCCCGTCCCTCTAATCTTATGGAACTCGCCGAACGGAATATCCCGCCGGTGACATTGGCTATAAACCCCTCCGGGATGCCTTTGAATCATATCAGGTTCCTATATGTGTTGCATTTATAGGATGATCCTTAAGACAAGGGGACATGGTGTTATTGATATACTCTGCGTACTAACAATTCTTGAGTTCATTCTTGGGGCCTACTTTACAAATGAGTATAGAGAGTTCCAAGTAGTAGGGCTATTTCAAGGACCATTTAAGGGTCTGCTGTAGTCGAGAGTGGAGAGTTCATTATATATATATATATATATATATCGAACTTAGATAAGTTTGAGAGACTTCGTAGAGGCGGTTACCTCCGGCCATATGCGGCGTTAAGCCGAGAGTTATAGTGTTCCTCTTGGGTTAGCTAACCTGTATTTTTAGCATCAGCTGACCAGCATGTCTGGGGTGCCAAACTCTATCATTTTTATAAATAATATAGACTTCGTCGTAAGTCTCACCGAACGCCCCGTTTTCTGATGAATCCATGTACGCAATTCTGTTAGGTTCCGTTATACTACATAGCACAGATGACTACGGCGGAACCTGCTGAGATACTGGTAATACTTTCTTTGCATGGCGAAAATGAATTACTATGAACCGTTAAAGTGTAGGCAAAATGAGTAAAAGCGGTGAGCAATACTCAGTACCTGGTAGGTAGGTTCCCAATAGATACCTACTCTACATTGCCCCTAATTTTCTTCTTCCTATTAGAGTATATTATTGGATAGAAACTATACAGTATAAGCGAGAAACGTGATCAAGATATTCTTATATACAAGGAGAAAACTAGTAAAAAACACTCCTTGCGATTATTATTCAGTCTCTGGACTTTGCCTAATTCTTTAGATAAAAGTCTCCTTCTATACCTCAAGTCGAAAATAAGACTTTCTAGGTCTTAAGCATAGATATTATCTCAAGGGAGTGCCTTAAATGAAATTGTACTATATTTGCAATATAAACTTTTCATTTGCTCCTTCTTTATATACTGTAACCTGCCTTATTCCTCCCTATTACTATTATCAGGTGGTTGCTCCAGCTATTGGTATATATTTGTAGGAATAAGTGGCATGGAGGTGGTCAGGTGACTAGGGAATCGATTGGCACGTGACTTAGCGCGCAGGCTAGCGCGTAGGGATATACCTCAAGTCTCGCTCTCTTTCTATATTCTAGATCATCGACAAAATACAATACAAGAATCAGAAGAATTAATTTAGTGCGCACACTTGTGAAACCAACACTGATCAGTGGTTGAATACACAACCACAGATAGTTAGGTGATCAAAAGAGATGAATTAGCAGAAAGCTCTTATTGCGATCTGCTAGTATATGCTAATAAGTTCCTTCAATTTTTTTCTCTCTTATTAAAAAGCTTCGAAGAGTATTCGAGAGATTACTAAGATTTTCCTCTCTTATTAAGGAGAATTAAAGTGATTTGCATCATTTTACGCTGCTGTTAGCGCGTCTTTCCCTTTGGGTTAGAGAGACCAGACAGTATATTACTACAAATATATCTCCCCCTGCTACTAATGCGAATCGTTACCTTCGCGCACTAATACAAGAATGGTTCGAGAGCATTTAAAGAGTACTAAACCTATCGAAACCATAAGCGAATCAAATGATGAGATCGAAGCTCCGAGAGCAAGAGACTCGAGAGACACAAGAGGAACCGATATCGAAGTTGACCAGGCTATATAGGGAAAAGAGCTTGAGATTGAGGATATTTAGCGAAACCCGACCCTAGCTATTATCAATAGCTATATACTATTTCAGCTTCAACTCTATAAGACTAAGTATAAGCATTGGCAAGGAGAAGGCTTATGGGATTTGTTTACTAAAGATTTTGCTGATTGGCCTTAAGAAATCTTCAGTCTTGCAAACAAGAGATTACTCCGCCAGCTAAGAGATTACCTCCTTACTAAAGGTGTTCCAGTTCAAAGAGCCAAAGGCGGTGCATCATCATATGCTACT